>JAQIXT010001140.1:0-18494 GCA_034700445.1 Stenotaenia linearis | reverse complement strand
ACCCTCCACCACAACATTGTAGAGCGATTTGTGCGGAACAGACTCCAAAGAGGAAATTGAGAGATTGGCATCGTGTTATCCCAGATCATGAATCCACACCGTCCAGCTTTACGACAGGCTATGGCTCATATTACGATCAAGGATCAAGGAGGAGTAGGAGACATCACCCATATAAGAGGATTATTAGCCATAAGGAATTTTATTCGATGTATGAGTAATGGGAGTGTGTGTTAGCAATTAAGTTTTGGTTATGTGACAGCAAAATTTAATTGGGAGACAATGTAGTGTATGACTAATAATGGTATTTTGATGTAATAAAAGTTACAGCGTGGAGCATTGTTATGAAGCAAATAAAGAGTCAGTCTAGATCCAACTCTTGGACTATGTAGAACATTACAGTTGGGTGCCCGACGACAATGTGGGTCCTAGGGTTTAAAGTATAAAATCAGCCAATTTCACTCTTAGACTCGCGACTCAAAAGCTCGCCGCAACGTCTTGCAGTCTGCGCATCTCGTCGATGCAATCTAGCTCCTTCTGATCGAGCCGTTAATGGCTATTCGCCGCCCCTGGTGATCTGAGTCCCCCCAGTTATGCCACACTGCCCGCCAGTAGCCGCACCCACGGCTGCCGAGGTAAAAATCGTCTTACCCTCCTCCCTAAAAAAAAAGTCAAGAAAAAACTCACGCAAGAACACCACACACCCCACGCGACCACGTGGTCGAGCTTACGGCCTTCACAGCCAAGTCGCGCAAAAATGGCAGGAAAAAGAAAAGCAGTGAAAAAATTCCCAAAACAAATTCAGAAAAGAAGGAAAAACAAGGTCCTAAGCTATGGTCTGGACAGGCCCCCAATTGTGACCGATCTCCTACAATTCCGCCCATTCGGGGTGGGTTTCATGGTGGTGGATCGGGTCATGAATAAATGTCTGACACGGAGAGACGGATGTGTTTGGTTTTAGGCCTTTTATTACCCTAACTTCCCATCTGATCCCTCTCCAAATCCCTTATCTACTCCTGAGATACCTGCCCCGTAGTCGGAGACGACTGCCCGTCTCCGGCCGCGAGGCTCTCAAACATTGGTTACTTTCGTGATACAAACGGTCTCTTCAACCCATTCTCCTTCGGGGTTACAGACGGTCACGGCCGGAACCAGGCGGTCAAACCCAAGCCACACTTCTTCTCCCTACTGTGGCTGGTGAACGACTGATCTCGCTCATGTCCCCCTTATCCCGGTCACATGCCCGGAGGCCGGTCACGTGGCCAAACAGGTGTATCCCCACAGCTGTGACACACCTGGGGACTTGGTCGCACCTTTGAGTAATCAGGGCAGCGGGATTCCCCTGCCCTGGTTACAAACAGCTGCTGAAATTATTAAAACTGTTTAAACTATTTCATGTTAATGCAGTTTTAATAATTTTACCAGCACTTATAGCCTTAATCTTGAATATTTTATTTTTAGCATTTATTCAATTTTTTTTTTAAATATCCTTGAATTTTGCCATATTTAAAAAAAAATTAATTTTTATTTAAAAAATTTTGAATTTCTGCAAAGTTCTATATTTTTTTAACTTATTCTTATGCTATTTAGGCAGCAAAATTTTTACCCAGAGGCTATTCCTACGAACGTTCGTAGGAATAGCCTCTGCCAAATTTTTAAGTCACGACGCTGGGGCTTCACCCCTAAGTCCCACACTGGAGAGTTGTGCACCGAGTCCTGCAAAATTTCAAGCCTATTATGGTAACAATTCTCATATCATTATAACACTAGAATGCAATCTAGGTATTAATCAAACCAGCCGTAGCCAACCACTAACTATTATTGGTTAGGCTTATCCAGTCAGCAACTGATGGCTCTACTGGATGGCTCTATATAAATTGTTGTAATACTTTTGACTTTATTTGGACATTGTTATGATATCACAAATGACAATACGGCATCAGAAAGTAGTCTATAATTAGATGTTATAAAAATGTCGAAATTTGTCGCAAGACAATAAAAGAGTGGATGAGGATTAAAATAATCATTTGTATTGGATGTGGGGTGATGATACTTAACTAGCCTAACCTAACCTAACCTAATTTCACTAAACTGATCTGATTAGGTTATTTAGGTTAGGTTAGGTTAGGTTAGGTTAGGTTAGGTTAGGTCAGATTATTTTAGTTAGGTTAGTTAGTTTGTATAAATTAGGTTAGGTTAGTTAAATTAAGTTAGGTTAGTTAGTGTGGTTTTAACTTTTTAAAGAAAATTTTCATGTTTTGAGGTATTTTAGGGCATTTTGGGGTACCCCATGGTGTACCCCCACCCCATTGATTGTAGTGAGCCGAACATCATTAAATTTCATCAACTCCACTCGACTTGGGGGTCGAAGTCGACCGAGTTGTGAGTTAAGTCGACTTGAGTCGAGTCATTGTTCTTCCCTATTTTAACACAATTTTGCAAATTTTTTCCAGCGCTGATTTTGCAATTTAAATTGCCTTTTCATAACATTTTACAGGTTGAGTAGTTCAAATTTTGAACTACATGATTTTAAAGTTCAAAATCATTGTTTCATTAACTTTTTATCCTTTTTTAATACACAACTACAGTTTATATAGTCTTGTAGTTAAGTTAGGTTAGTTTGTTTAGTTTTAATTTTTGTGTTTTGATGTTTTGAGGTATTTTGGAGCATTTTGGGGTACCCCATGGTGTACCCCATTGTGTACCCCCACCCCATTGATTGTAGTGAGCCATGATGTTCTGCCTTCTATTTCATCAATAATGTAAAAACAATGCAGTAATGACCTTGAAAAAATACTTGACATAAACAGAAAAATCTGTGAAAAATCACAGATTTTTTTGTTATAAAATATATTACTGATGCCGTGACAAACTAAATCAAATCACGCTGCTAAATTAAAGATATACAATGGCATCTTGCACGACATAGCCATAAATTAATCACGATACAAAAATTTATAGATTTTATTTAAATAAATGCAAAATCCAATTTAAAATATCAAACTCGCAAAATTTCATCCAAATTTCATCCAAATTTCATTGAAAATTTCAAAATTTCGACTTGAATTTGCGGCCACCCCTATGCTAAAATATTTAAATGCGAGTCTCTGTTAGAACTCAGGCTTCCTTTACAACGTGGGGGATAACTGATTCTGCAATTAAAACGCAGCTGTTTCATATGCGCATTTACAGTAAATAATACATTTCACTCAATACAATTTTGAGATTTAATGTCAGGATCACAGCAAAAATAATTTCGTAAACAATTTACACTTCGTACTTGCGTATGAACCACATTTACAACTAAAGAATGAAACTTCAAATATCTGAGCTTGAAAGAACACCAAAAATAAACTCTGAAATGTGAATTTACACTTTGAATTACATATATACAACCATTTATAAACCATTCAACAAACAAGGTTCGAATAAATGTTAGATTTTCAACAGGAGAAAATTTCAAAAAACAACAATAATTCTCAAAAATATTCAGATCACATTCTTCATTCACAAAAATTTACAATAATTAAATTATTGTAAACATCAACATACATCAACATACATCAATCACATTTAAAATTTTAAAATAACTCTTAAAAGAAATTGATCAGAAAGTTTTAAAATCGTAAATGTAATGTACATTTTGACATCGAATTTAATTATTGTAAATTTTGATAAATCCCCTTTTTCTTGATTGTCATCTTCACTTATTTCTTGATCACCAATTTTGCTTCCGACTTCAATTGCTCCAATTTCCCCATCACGCTCGCCGGACATTCGACTTTTTGAGCTTCCATCTCCAGTTCCAACATCATTTCCTCCAGTTTGCGCTTGGAATTTCGTCGATTGTAAATATCCAAGTGAAAGATCTCCATTTTATCAATCAATAACTTCAAATCTTGATCGCCATCTTCCCTGCTGCTCGCTTCGACAATTTCTCCGCCATTTTCTGTAAAATCTGACAATTCTCCATCTTCATAGTCCGACAAATATATTTCTTGCAAATCAATTTCTTCGCTGTTCTGATCTTTGCTCTTTTTCGGTGAGAAATTTACTTCTAGGCTCAAGTTATCTGAATCTGTCAAGTCGCCATCTTCTTTTTCGAATAACTGCAATTCTTTTGATTTTACGGTTTCGATGTCTTCGCCCTCGCTCGAATACCCACTTCCGGTGGACTTGGCAGCGATTGTCGAAATATTTTCTGACATATCTTGATAGGATTTGGTGTACTGAGGTATTGGTGATGACGTAAGTGGAAAGCCGAATGGAAATGTGGGCAATCCGAATGAAAATGTGGGAAATCCGAATGGAATGATGGGGAATCCAAACGGAAGATCTGAGTTGATCGAAGTTTGAGTATCTGAGTAACCGGAGTCGTTGAGTGATGTGTTTGGATTTGGAGGATTCAGTAAAGTATCTTGAATATAAAATAAATTAATTAAATTAATAGTCGTGTTACGATTATTAAGTAAGTTATGTTTTCCATACTACAAAAAACAATTGGTCTGTTTCCATCAGGAAATTTGGATAAAAAGCAAATGGAAACCAATAGAAATCACACTAAAACCAAGTGGAAACCATTAATTTACCAATGAAAACCAATAATTGACCAATTGGGACCATAAAATACAAATTGAAACCATTCACTGGCCTCCAATTGGTGTCAGGTGGCACCTTCGGACATGCTAATCATGTGATGTTCACACTATCATTCCTATTTGTGTACAAGCTATCTTAATTTCAATAAAGATCAATCTGGTTTTACCCCTAACACTATTGTGGCGTCCTTGCTTGCTTACAACTGCCGACAGCGCTAACTACCATTTAATCGCTGGAAGATTTCGCCGTGGCAATTGCTGTCTAACTGCAAGCATTTGCTGCCTGTTGACCTCCGTGTCATTAGGGCCATCGCATCGAGGGTATTGACCTCCTTTCGGTCGCCACAGCGGTTTGGCAGCGGTAAATGCCAACAGGCCGACGGTCTTTCCCGCTTATGTGCTACATTGGGTATACGGTTTCCAACTTTAAATTGGTCAATTTAGTGTTTGTATTGGTGGTTTGTTTAATGCTTTCCACATGGTTTTCAAATGGTTTCCATGCATTCCTATTGGTTTCCATGCATTCCTATTGGTTTCCATGCATTCCTATTGGTTTCCATGCATTCCTATTGGTTTCCATTTGCTTTTTGTCCAAATTTTCTGATGGAGACAGGCCGATTGTTTTTTGTAATAGGGTTTCTTTATATCATGCTTTTACACATTCTTGTGATTTTTGACAGAAATTTTTAATAATTTGGAAAAATTAAAAAACTTAACAAAATTTCTATAAAAAAAAAAAAATGAAAAAAAAAAAAAAATGAATATGAATAAAATGCAATGATTAGTAATTGTTTAAAAAATACACAATATATTTCCATGCTAAAAAAGTCTACATATTATTGTCAACGAATTTTCTATTGCTTTTTGCCAATTCCAATAATAGTGCAGCAGAGACTGCAAAATCATAATTTCAACGATGAAAGTAGAACTTAACTCGACGGAAAATCCACTCTACTTAAAAATTAAATAAATTGTTAGCCATCGGTGGTTTAAAACCGCCTAAGTAGGACAAAAAAACACTGCAGAATACAAATATTAACTTTATTTTGTGAATGGGGTTACCCCCAAGCCATTACAAAGCCATTTTGGCGATCGGTAGCCCTTAAAATTAGAAAAATTTAAAAAAAAATTAGAAAAATGGGAAAAGAATTAGAAAAATTAAAAAAGAAGAAAAATTAAGAAAAGGAAATGAGAAATGGGTATGGGTGGGAGTTTCTAAGTGAAGGAAAGGGTTTCCTTAGACAAAGATGGGATTTCCATGGTCAACATAGCATGTTCCACTAGCAACAAGACATTTTTCATGGGCAACAAGGCATTTCCAAAGGCAACAAGGCCTTTTCTACAGAGTTGGGATTGCATAGACTGAATGAGATTCCATGGGCAGAGTGAGGTTCCACAGGCAGAGCAGCTATCCAAGGGCAGAGTGGTATTTCTCAGGTAGACTGGCATTCCACAGACAGAGTGGGGTTCCATGGGCAGAGTGGGGTTTCACTGGAAGACTGAGGTTCTTAAGGGGAAGAAAATCATGCATGGGATGGGACAAAAAAACCAAAAAATTAATTTCCTATGGCCTTAGGGAACTAAACATGAGTGTAACATTATTTTTGTAAGGGGGTGGTGGTCAGTACATCTTGACATCCATACCAGCAATGAAAAAATAGTCAATAGTTACATTAAAATATAGCTAGCCAAAAATAGTTCCATTAAAACAATTTTTAAGTATTTTGAATTTTTTGAATATTTTCCCATTACATACATTTTTGAATCCCGAGCGAAGCCGGGTTAATTAGCTAGTATAACTATAATTCCACCATCTGCAATTTTTTAGTCAATCTACAGATTTTGTAAGCAAACATTACAATAGAAAATCTGTAGATTCCCAACTAAAAATAATCTACAGATATTTATTTTGCAATTTCTGTGTAATGTTTTCACAGTTTTTTTGGCCAATTCCGTAGATTTTTATAGCTTAACTATGGTTTTCCTTCAAAATCTATAGATTTATTTATACAGTAGACTCCCGATTATCCGTGCGCGGATTATCCGGGAAGTAGATTAACCAGATCTAAGAATTTAGGTTAGGTTAAGTTGAGAAGCAGCAAAATTTTAATTTCAGCACATACAAACGTGGTCAAACATGTCCCTCCAATGTCTCAAAAACATCAGCACGACTATTTTTGACTTGGTTGACTTCCGAGTCAAAACTTTAAATTTTCATTAGTGTGATGATGCAAAGAAATCAAATTTCTTTGCATTTTTTCATCACTTTAATTGTGTTCCAGTACATTTTCGTGTGCTCTGTATGTTTAAGCCATAATCTTATATACTTTATGTGCGAGTAGTCATGCAAATAGAGGGACCAAAAAAGGGGCAATCGATAATAAAGAAATGGCTTCCAATTAGCAAGCACGTGTCGTGATTTGCATTAACATAAAACACAAAATATCACACTTTACGCATATTAATAATGCTGAAATTTCAAATTTGATGATTATCTAGGGATTCGATTTTCCGTGCCAGTCAATTTCCTGTCTGCCCTGGATAATCGGGAGTCTACTGTAGTTTAATTTCAAAAATATAAATATTATATTTTTATAGACAGTATGTAGAAAAACTTCAAGAAAATTGTAAATCTGCCAAAAAGAAAAAAAACCGACTGATCTGTAGATTTTTTTATCTGAGTTGACCAATACTGGAAAAAAATGTAATAAGAAAATATCAAAAATTACCATAGCTTCCATCATTTTCTTTCGTAAACAACAATGCGGCTTCTGGTTCATCTTTCGGCAATGGTAAGACAGTAAGTAATTTCTTCTGTGGCGGCTCAAAACTACCACACACGGAAATAAATAAATAAATAAATAATAAAATTAAATTAAAAAAATTACCGCCATACCATGAAAATGGCCTATCACCAATTCTAATATTTTCCCTAATCCTTTTCTTAACTAATGGTTTCAAACCACTTCTATAAATGAAAATAAAATTGTTGTAAAATTCATAATTTATACACTTTAATGCTCACAATCTGTCAGGGTTAATGAATTCAACGTCGTCTCGCCATCTTAAAGCGTCAACCAAACTGAATTGTGTTTGTTTTTGGTTTTCGTCTGTCAATTAAATGAATTAATACTTTGTTATTTGATATTAAATAATATTTACATTTTTTCCGGCATGAAGAACTTGACATTTCTCTGGCAGCTATAGCGATTGCTTGCCTGCACGATCACGCGCCACTCAGCTGAGCGATGTTTGGTTTTGACAAAAGATGTCGTGTTGTTATTAAAATCGATTTAAACATGTGACATTTTTGGCTTTTTTGTCCTTTTAGAACGTTTAGCTTTTTATTATTAAAGAAGTGGAATTTTAATCAATTTTTTTTACCATTTTTGATCAGCTTCATCCTCATAGTGTTAAATGAATTGGTTTTTGAAAGACTTTTTAACCATGTTTGGTCAATATTTACTTTTATTTCTATAGAAATTGGCTTTGGACTCCTTATTGACTGTCTTTAGTCAATTTTATTATCTCGTTCCTGACTTTTTATCATTTTTATAATAACTTTAACTTCATTCATCATTAAATATATTAGTTTTTGACAATTTTGAAAATATACAAATTTTCTGCAAATTATTTGAAAAAATAAATTTTCTACAGATCTGCAAATCGACCAAAAAACTAGAAATTTTGTAGATTTTTTTTAGCTGGGATGGCAGATAGACCTCCACTAAGCACCGTCAATTAGACGTCCTGAGGACATTTTCAGAGTAACAAAGAACAGGATAGAATATCCTCACAGGATGTGATGGCCATTGGATATCCAGTATGCATATACTGAGAATGTGATGCGAGACTTTATACGAAGGTCTTATAAACTACCAAAAGTGGGATTATCTTCATCCACCCCTTACAAGAATCAATTGGTTGATTTCCATCATTCAAACAGCAATTAGAAACCAATGGAAAAACCAAAGGAAACAAATGTATCAATTGACCGCTTGGGACTACAAATTACCAATTGAATCCAAATACTATCATCCAACTGGTGTACAGGTGTATGACTTCCAACTGGTAACAAGTTGCCTCAATTGGTCACTTTGTAGTTTCTATTGGTCAATTAATTAATTTCATTGATCATTTAACAGCTTCCTAATGGTTTGTATTGGTTTTTACCGTAGTTTCTGTATGATTTCTATTGGTTTCCAATTGCTTTTTGTCCAAAATTTCCTGATGAAAGTAGGGAGTTTTCAATTAGGGGTGGGATGTAACAGGATGTCTTGAAAATATCCTTGTGCATATCCTTGTGTCATCAGGATTATTGCTAAAAATGAAGTCACTTATTGACTACTATAGAAAACCAATTTGGTCAACCATTCTGTAACCATTTTTACTCAACTTTATGTAATTCCTAACACTATTTTCACCTTTCTTATATCTATAACAATGATAACATTAACTGTAATTTCATTAAGTGGTGTTTAACCATAACATATTTGAAAGAACTGTTTGGTTTAATAGTAATCAACTTACAATGGAAAAATAGTATACATACAGGAATGTATTAAAAATATAAAAGAAAATGAAAAGAGATACAGGCACTTTATCATCTATTTATCACAAGATGCAAATATTGTAATAAATGATAATTTTTCACAATAGTGAAATGGTTTGTGACTAGAAAATTGTATTGCTTCAATAAAGGCACTGTTGAATAAAACTTCAATAACCATAAATAACACAAAAAGTCACATTGAGAAAGGAAAAAAGTAATTTTCAAGTAGTTTTTATGGTAAATAAACCAATAACTGGTAACTTTGCAATTCTGGCAAAATCCGTTTTCTCAAATGTCATGGTACAATGAATACTTTGGAATATGATTCCAAAGTCCCAGTAAGACTAAAACATTACCTGAATAAGTCCTGTCGCCAGCGGCAGAACCATTTCACTGTATGTTGTAATCAGTTGATGCTATAACCAGAAAGACACCATATTGCTAAATGAAATTCAACCAAAATCATTGAAATTTTCAGTCTAGTACATTTGGCAGTTATTATTCCAAGACATCCAGAAGACACCTGGATATCTAGAAAGCATCCTTTCGCTTTCTTTTGTGGATCTCAACAAAGCATCATCAACTGGATTTCCTGAGGATGTTCACAGAATATTCTTCACAAGTTGTGCCAAAAGTGATATTTTCAAAACGGCAGTTGAATATTTCTCACAGGATGCTTAGAGAATATCAGTTTGAACATCCTGATAAGAAATCCTGAGCACATCCCATAGATGTCTATTGATGCAATGAAACAGATGACTTTCAATAAAATTTTAAGAATGTCTTAGGGATATCAACGTACTGTCATGGATGACGATAAAATTACAGTTGAATGTTACTGACATCTTAATAACATTATCAATGACATTATCATTACTTGTTATATCGATATTTCCTTAAAAAGCTTCTAAACAGTTAACCAACATAAACGAACATAAAAAAAATTAAAAAAATTAATTTTTACACCATTTATATTATCCCAAGTAGCACATTTGATCCTATAATACTACAAAAATCAATTGGTTGATATCCATCAGGAAATTTGGACAAAAAGCAAAAGGAAACCAATGGAAACCATGTGAAAATCATTAATTAGCCAATGGAAACCATTAATTGACCAATGAAAACCACAATGGGACCACAAATCAATTGAAACTATTCATCAGCATCCAATTGATGGATATATTGGTATATTGTTTTCAACTGGTGTGGTTTCAGTTGGTGAATTAATGGTTTACATTGGTCAACAATAAGGGATTTTCATGATGCACTGCTCATTTGCATGGAATTCTGATTATGGTAGTT
This sequence comes from Stenotaenia linearis, assembly GCA_034700445.1. Classification (NCBI taxonomy): domain Eukaryota; kingdom Metazoa; phylum Arthropoda; class Chilopoda; order Geophilomorpha; family Geophilidae; genus Stenotaenia; species Stenotaenia linearis. Next base: position 8,042 of record JAQIXT010001140.1, on the reverse strand, counting down.
GATTTCACTTGATTTTTTAAGCTAAATTTTTAGTTGAGCAACTGTTTGTCATTCAAATTCTAGATTTTCTCTGTTTATTTTCGTATAACTGAATGCAAGATTAGCACCTATTTAAATAGCACACTTTAAGTTGACTACCATACCCAAGAATGCTTAAAACAATAAGAGACATTGTGCACATTTACGAAAATACCAATTAATGATTTCCCCATGGTTCACACTGGTTTTCAAACGGTTTCCATTCATTTCCAATTGCTTTTCGTCCAAATTTCCTGATGGAAACCAACCAATTGATGTTTGAAGTATGGCAATCAAATTCCATCCCATTCAAATTCTGTAGTAAAAAATCAAAGCGTACATTTACACAAACATCCAAATGACTCGCTAAACAATAATTCATCAAATTGATATTATACAAGTAAAATTTTTGGCACATTCATCATTTAAAAAAATATCGATACTGTATATCATTATCAGATCTCACCAAATTCACACAAACTATCCCAACTCCAACCTCCTAATAAATCTACCGTTATTTCTTGCTTCCCTTGGACACCAAACTATACACCTGATTATTTTGCACCACATGTTCGATCCCAGCATCTTCCAAACCACCCACATTCCCCTCACCTTCCCCCACCACATCAGTCACTTTAATCTTATTCACAACAGCAGGCTCCAACTTCTTATAAATGTGATCCGGATTCGTCGGACTCTGCTGCTGTCTGCCGAACAAATGATCATAACTGTCCCCATCCTGACTCTGCGAACCGAACATCGAAGTCTGCCGGAAGAAGATCTTCTCGATCTTCTCCTTCTCCTTCTCCTTCACTCCCGCCAACACCTCGGGCGCAGACATAAACCTCTTCAACGTGGCAACTTTGGCTATCGGCAGTGCGGTCACGTCGACCGAAGCGTACAACGGCCCGTTCTCTTCGGCGACCGCCACCGTCTCGGTGTGGATGTTGTCGGTCTCCAAGCCGTGCGTCTTCCACGCGTCGACTCTGTCTTCCGGAACGTCGTAAAGCAATTCCGTTTTCTTCTTCACGTCGTCCGGCTGGTTCGTCGGTGTTACTGGAAACAACGTCGCCGTGTTAGCCGACTCCGGGCCCGTCGACAGAGGAACTAGGGAAGACACACAAATGTTTTTTCTCGGCGGTTTCGTGATCGGCGGTCGCAGGTTGTTCGCCGCTGTGTTTTCGTAGAGCGATTCGTCGTTGCTCGGCACCGGTTTTGCCGATTTTTGGTTTTCGGTCGATGAAGTGGACGAGATTGTTGATAAACTGTTGGTTGACTTTGAGCGAGATTCCGATTGGTCGCTGGAGGAATGAGTCGCTGCACCCGGTCCCTGTTTTCTGTATAATTTCAGGTATACGTCGACGGACTGCAAAATGGCGTTTCCTTCCTTCGTTTCCAGCGTGAAGATCCCTTCGCCACTGGCACATTTGCGGCCGGCTTCGAAGGAGAACGTTTCTTTGGTTTGGCTGAAGCGGCGGATGTGGCGGTAGTGCCATGTGAATAATGGTTTGCTGGGTTTTGGCGAGTTGTTGATGGTGGAGATGGAAACGTGGAGCGGTGTGACGACGAATTGGTAACTTCCGCTTAAGTTGCAGCGTTTTGAAGCCTCGGATTCGACTATGTGGACCGTGTATATCTCGGCTGGAAAGGAAAGGGAGTTTTTAGAATGTGAAATTGTTGTGATGAATGTTACAGCAAGTTGATTCAATGTGAAAGCGAAGTATGGTATGCGCTACCATTTTGTTTACTCGTGAAATTGCCATGCAGTGTGGCTGAGGTATGGATCACTAACAGACTGCTAAATGTTCTAGTTATGGGATATTTTTGCTACTGCGCAAATTATTGCAGATATTTCGATTATTTCAATTAAAATTTGTAGTATATTCTGCATACTATTTGTAATTTATAGCAAATATTTTGCATATTTTTCGCTATGTACTTTTAGCAGAAGTAATACATTTTTTATAATTCCTACAATTAATAATTTCAATTTTTTTTATAACTAAAATTTTTTTGTAATTTAAGGCAATTTTTGCCCATTATCTGCAATATTAATAAAAATTTTGCACACCTTCTGCAATTTTATTGGAATTTTTACACCCTTTCTGCATTTTCAAGCTCGAATAGATTAAATATATTTCATGCAATTTTAAACCAATTTTGCACCTTTCCTTCATTTTTTTACCATTTCAACCAATTAATTGCATCCTTCTTTTAATATATTTTATAATTTTAAGTACTTTCCCAAATTATTAAATTTTTAAAAATATATTTTCAGCAATTCCCCTCAAATTTAGACCACTCATCCACCATTTTCCTAATTCCACAACATTCGCTTTCCATCAATTTCAACCAGCCGCTATAAACTCACGTCTACTCATGGAACTATAAATCATATTTTCCTCCTGCAACTTATCACTATCTTTATTCGCCTGCTGACTTGTGGGCAACTGATTAGCCGTCGTAGGATGAGAGGCCCTTCTCTGAGATCCAAAAGCAACTGTTTGGAAAGCAGCAATCCATTCGCTTAATTCCTGAGTTGTGTACGTAGAAAATTGGTGAATTTGGTTTCTGCAAATAACCTAAAAATTAAAAAAAAAAAATTTCAATTACATCACTACAAAATATAACATATACATTAAACCAAGTAACTTAATACCAGCTATCAGTAGATTACCTAGCATTATATTTCTTGCACAACATCCTACACACAAATAACTGCCATTCCAAACTGAATCATGCGTAAAATAGTATCACATTTATTAAAATAAACAATTTCAAAATATATGAAGTCGAAGTTATTCATTAGCAGCTGCATATAAATAGCCTTGTTTGTTACCAGTAATTTTCCCACACAGCTATCAAAATGAATCAGAAAAATGGCAATACTTGTATAATGAAGGTGGATTTTTAGTGTAAAATATTTGTATGAAAATAATAGTAATTTCTGCAGAAAAATGTAAATTTCAATGATATTTGCAATAAATTTGCATATTATTATTACTTTTTTAAAATTTTGCACATATTTCAAATTTTCCCCCTCTACAATCATAATTTTGGCTAAAATTGTAATTATTTTTGCTGGACCCAAAGAAATAATTGACATTTCAAAAATATTTTTGATAAATGTTGGTCATATGTTTGATCATAAAAGTCAAAAATGTTAATAAATGACTAAACTGGCATTTAGAAATTTTTTGATGAGCATTTTTTATTACTTTTTTAAGTAATTTTATTGATTAAGTAGTGATCATGTTTTGATATCGATCCTTTAAGGTTATTGTTGTTCTCCAGTTCACAACGTAATTGCGTAATCGTAAAAACTAAATGACTTACACATCCAGATCATTAATAATTACATTATATCATCAAATTACTGAGTTGATTATAGTAATCATATTTCAGTTGATGCATGTATTTGGTCATGAATTGATCACTGTAATCAAAATTCGATTTCCAAAAAATAACAAAATTATTTTAAGTTCAATGTACAATAATTATAGTTATGATTATGGTTAACTGTGCACTGATAAGAATGCATTTTTCATCTCATAAATTCCTTTTCACATATGAAAACAACTTAGTTGATTCAGGCGCTCCTAATATAAATAAGTCAAGTAAACACCTAACTTCCATGTTATCTCTTTTGAGTATTTACAATGGCTAATTTATAATGTTATTTTCATTTAAGGATTCCTTTCCAGGAAAATACTCTAGGAGCCTTAACCACACAGCTAAAAAAATCTACAAATATCTACAAAAATTTGGCCGATTTGCAGTTTTTTAAAAGTTTTTCTGCAGATTTCCTTCAAATTCTATAGAAAATCTGCGAAATATTATGTTTTCTAAATTAAACTGCAGAAAATCTGTAAAAAATCTACAAAATCGGCCAAAAAAACTTTAAAAAACTTTTAAAAAACTTCTAAAAATCTGTAGATACTCTTTTTATCCTTGAGTGTTTTTTTACGCTTTTTTAACGTGTATGTTGGTTTTTTTGAAAGTTTTCACTTTATTTTGACTTTCCAAAAAACCAACATAGACGTTAAAAAAGCGTAAAAAACACTCTAGGATAAAAAATCATCGTGTGTATGTGTACTATTCTATTAAAGTAGATACTCTTTAAACTTTTTTAGCTGGGGCAGTGTATTGTAGATCTTTGCTCATTTCTATCGCAGCTTATTGAATCATTACCTCAAACACATGATCGAGATTCTTCCTTGTTGGTTTGACTTGTACCACTTTAATACAATCATTCAATGGGATTAACTTAATTGGACTTTGATGGCGAGAAAAGAGCATTTCCGAATCGAATACTTCAACTCTTTCAACACCGAGATTACTGGCTTGATATAAAGCATAAAATTTCTTCTGCCATGATCTCTAAAAATATAAAAATAAAATAAATGAAAAAATGAAAAAATAAGGACAAAATAAGAAATTTTTTTAAAAATTCAAAAATATTAAAGAAATTCAGAAAAATTACATAAAAAAACTAAAAACACAAAAAATAAGATCAAAAAGATTTAAAAAAATCAAAATTAATTTAAAATATCAAATACAAAGCAAAGACATTAATCAGAAAAAAACAGAAAAATAAAAAAAAAATTACAAAAAATGAGAAAAAAATTTTAAAAATCGAAAAAAGTGAGAAGCAAATCAAAATTTCTTTGCACATACTCTAAAAATGTTAAAATTCCATTTATTCATTATCATCTATAAGAGGAAGAGAAATTTCCGGTTAATTTTCATTTCATGTTTTCGTTTCGCTCACCTTTAACAGTTTTCCTTGAGGCGGTGTGAGCAGGTAACCCCGTTTAAACGGTTCTTCTGAATCCATTTCTATCTAATTTATGAATCATTCAATACCTGAAAATAGGACATAAATAAGTGGTCATTGTCTTGTGCAACAATCCCGAGCTTACTACCTCGGTTTGAATTTCGAGTGCACCATGGCCGTGAGCACACGAACTGACTCGGTGATGGTCGGCCGGATTTCGCCAGAAGGAAATGATTAATCTGCAGGAAATCTGATATTTGCTGCCATCTGGTGAAAGTAAATGCATTGGAATAGGTTTTTATAGTTTTTTTTTACAATTAATGTGACTTTATTGAATTTTTTTAAAATTTGTTTTTATTTTTCATTTATTTTGATTTTTTGACCAATGGTGAACGTTAGTGTTTTGTTTGGTTTTTTGTTTATTTTATATTTTGATTTTTTTATTTGAATTTTGTTTTTCTTCTAATATTTTTGTTTTCAGTTTTTTTTCCTTGTTATTTTAATGTTTTTTTCTGTTTTTTTTTTCTAATATTTTATTTATTTCTATGATTTTCTGGTTTTTTTACTGTTTTACCTCTCTCTCTCTCTCTTTCTTTTCTGTTTTTTTCCTGTTTTTTTTTTCCGTTTATTTTTTGTTATATTTTTGTTTTTTTAAAAATACTTTTATGCAGTTTTTTAAAAATTCATTTTTTTGTGTTAAAATATTAATTTTAATTCAATTGTCGTAATTTTTAACTTTTATTTTTTGTGATAATAAATAAATTTTATTGGCTTTTACACCTTATTAACTTCAGCTTGAAATTGCAACTGTTGATACGCAGTAATAATGGCTTATTTCCGGGATCATTTCCTTTTTTCTGCGGTTTTTCCGTGGGTTTACTATTTAGCAACAATCAAATTCTTTTTTAACACATGAAACCCTAATTGGGCAAAATCCTTTGACTACTTTCTAAAAATTTTCGTTGATGTTATGTTGTGAACTTATATGTTGTACAACAACGAGTTTCCGTATAAAATCGTCTCTCACGTGCAGCTTCCGTACGTTGATGTTTACTCTGTGCAGAGCGATGCTCATTAGAAAATTTTACAATTCAACCTCATATATTTTATTTTTTATTACTAACTTGTAATTTTCACGTGTATCATGACTCAATACCCGAACCTTTATCTAAAACTGATAAAAACATTTTTTTTTAAAATCAATTGCACGTGACATAGTCCTGCAACTACTCAGTCTGGTTTCTATGACTATCAGTTGTTGTTATCTTCGTGTCCAGTGTGAACTTCTGGCATTGTATGTGAGTTTTGTTCTTATAATTTCCTTAAAAAGTTAACTTGACATTGAAAATCAATGTAATTTATTTGTAATTTGCGTGTTAATTAATAGAGTATAATTTTACAAAAAATTATTATAAAAAGATGAATTTAGTGGAAAAATTCCATTAAATTACTGGAGATGGTTTTCAAGGTCAAATAGTTTTATAGATATTGAAACCCGTAATTCTTATCTTATCTTTATTTTAAAAAGAATTTTATTACAGAAAAGTATTCACTTGTGGAGAAATTTTTACTCGACTAGAATGGCCGACAAAATTACAGTTCCTCGACTTAGATTAGCAAATGATGCTGAAATTCCTATCATAGGATTAGGAACTTGGAAGGTAAATATGAAGTAGTAAGAAATTGTTGTGTGTTTAATCATTTTCAGGTCATTTTTTGCATGTTGTGATAAAAAGTTTTAAATTTTTCATTAAAAATTTAATATTTTGATTAAAATCACAAAAAATGATCACTTTTTGTATATTTTAATTTTTAATTTTTTTAATTTTTTAAAATATCCTATTTTAAACCAAATTTAAGATTTTTTTTATTAAAAAATTTAATTTTTTAATCAATTTTTATGAATCAAAAAATGAGTCGTTTTCATAATGTGAACATATCTTGAGTAGTTTGATAAAGATTTTGATAAAGAAAAATTGAAAATAAAAGTCAATTTTTTTTGTGTAAAATTTGAAGAAAAAAAATCCAAATGTGAACCAAATTTAAACCAAATTTAAGATTTTTTCTAAATTTTGATTAAAATGTTTTGATTTTTTTTCTTTAAAAATTCAATTTTTGAGGAATTTTTGATCAAAGTCACTGAAAACGACCACTTTTTGAACATATTTTATACCTTTTAATGTCCTACTTAATTATTATTAAATAATAATAAATTATAAATTATTTGATCATTTTTAGAAACCTTTTGAATTCTTTTGTAAAATTCATAAAAACCAAAATGTGAACCAAATTTAATATTTTTTTTCTAAATTTTGATCGATGATTTTAATTTTTTTATTAAAAAATTCAATTCTTTGAGGAATTTATGACCTAAGTCACAAAGAGTGATCACGTTTTCATAATGTGAACATAACTTGAGTGGTTTGATAAACATTTTGATAAAATTCATTAAGTTTCAAAAATTTATCAATTTTTTTCTCAATTTTATAATTTTAATAACCAATCTCCTTTTAACTTACAAATAATAGTAAATTATAAAGAGTTTGATAATTTCTAGACACTTTTAAACTCAATTTTCATAATTTTTAAAAATATTACTTCAAAAATAAATTTTATTTTTAATTTGAAATTTTATTTTTATAATTTTCAGTTTAATTTTTAAAATTTTGTGATTTCAGTCTGATCCTGGATTAGTAAAACAAGCAGTTAAGGATGCAATTGATATTGGATACAGACACTTCGATTGTGCTTTCGCCTATGAAAATGAAGATCAAATCGGAGAAGCAATAAAAGAGAAAATTGATGAAGGAGCTGTTGAGAGAAAAGATTTGTTCATTACTTCTAAGGTTACTCATCAGTTTTTATTCAGATTTAATTAAAAAATAAAATTGTAAAATACGAATGTTAAATTTATGCAAACCAAGGTTAAAGTCTAGTAATTTATGTGGAAAAATTTCCAGTTTTGACTTTTCTTTTGGAAATTTTTACCAATCTTTTCCTGAAATTGCGTAATTTATGCTGTGAAAATAAGTGCAAATTGTTTCAAAAAATTGAAATTTAATGAATTTTCTGTAAATTTTCATTGAATTTGTTAAATTATACTTTGAATTTTCATTGAATTTGTTAAATTATACTTTGAATTTTCATTGAATTTGTTAAATTATACTTTGAATTTTCATTGAATTTGTTAAATTATACTTTGAATTTTCATTGAATTTGTTAAATTATACTTTGAATTTTCATTGAA
>JAQIXT010001139.1:0-18500 GCA_034700445.1 Stenotaenia linearis | reverse complement strand
AGCATTGAAGCTTAATTTAAAGTATTAGATGATAACAAGTTGGAGCTTTTGCTCAGTTTTAATCATACCACCCATTGTTATAAAATATCACAATCGTTTCAATGGAAATCAAATAAAACTACCATTTCTCGCTCGCCTTTCTGCATGGATGCAGTTACTAGTAAAAATATTTTGCAAATTCGTTGTAACGAGGTTTACATTATAAATTTTTTTTAAAAGGTGGATTTTGTCTTTCTTGTCATTTGTTTGCTAACTGCTTAGCACACAAAACTGTTTGTATATTTTTTTGTTTCTAGTCACGCAATGGTCTGTGTCTATTTTCTGCTGTGTTGTTTTATCGACCTGCTGTTGGATTCCGATGTATTTACTGATAGTTGCTGTTCGTTTTATGTGTACAAATGTTTTAGCTTGAAATGGGGCTGTTGAAGTTGTTTTGTTTGATTTTTTTTTTAAATAAATAGAATAAAAGGTTTTATGTTTGAGATTAAGTAGTTTTTCTGTCATGTTGGGAAAAGGTGGTTTTTAGGGTGTAGAGCCTGAAAACACATTTTTAGACCTCTTTTAGACATTAAAACATGTTTTTAGATCTTTTTAGACCTTCAAATATATTTCAAGACATCTTTTAGACCAATAATTAGCCTCTTAAGATCACAAAAGTCCATTTTAGACCATTAATTAGGTTTTCTAAGCTTACAAAATTTATTTTTAGATCTAAAAATTTTTTTTGTGAGACAAAAATCCTCCATAGACCTATGAATTATTATATCAAAAATTAAGCTTTTAATCCAAAAACATCAAAGTTATACTGTAAATAACCTTCTCTTAGACCAGAAACCACAAATTTTAGACTATAAAACTTCACTTCAGACCTTCATAACCTTTTAAGACTAAAAAACACAAATTTTAGACCAAAAAAAAAAACTTCACTTCTGTAAGTTGTCACAGAAAAATCATCCTTTTAGACCACAAACACCAATCTTAGACCCAAAATCCCCATCAACCATCATTTTCATACTAATTTCACTTCCAAAACACCATTTTAGACCACAAACCTTCAATTCCAGACCCAACAACTCCATTTTCACTCACAAAACCCCCTTTTAGCCACTCTAAACCCTTTAAACCCATTCATATCCCATAACAACCTCTTACCTCCTACAAAAAAAAAAAAAAAAAAAAAAAAAAAAAAAAAAAAAAAAAAAAAAAAAAAAAAATCAAACCAAATGCAAATGAGATTCCACCATTCAGCATTAACTTTACATCCAAAATCAAATCAAGAAAAAAATTTAATATGACAGTAATTGGTTCCTCTGCTAATCAATACTTTGTATGACAAGGCAACAGTAGATGAGAAATGTATACCAAAACCACTATTGGTAACAAGATGGGAATGAAGCGAGCTAAAAGAGAGGCTTATGTCTAGAAGAGGGTGTCATGTGGAGGATGCGAGATGGGAATTTAATTTCCATTATTGGATTTTCTCTCTCTTTCTTTCTTCCCAACATGCAGCAAAATCGATCCTAAAATTCGCTCCTGTTTCTATTCAGTAAATATACTCGACCCAGCAACACCGGAAATATTCAAAAAACAAGAAAAAATTGCTTTTTATATATTTTTTTTTCCAGTTTTGGAATAAAAGTGAATTTTTATTTTTAGATGAAGGTTGATTAGTTTTTAGATATTTTAAGGGATTTTTAGACCTAAATTGATCAATTTTAGACATTTTCAGACCTAAATGACTAATTTTTCATCTAAATTATTTAAATCTAATCATTACTACACACAAAGTCACCATTTGAGGCCTAAAAGTATCAATTTTAGACATTTTTAGGCATAAAATGACCAATTTCAATTTTTTGAAAATCTATCTAGACCAATTTTAGACTTGTAATGACTATTTGTACACAACATGACCATTATTAGACCTAAAACATCCATTTTAGGCCTGAAATGACAAATTTCAGACATTTGTAGACCTTAATTAACCAATTTTAGACTTCTATGACCATTTGCACAACATTATTGAACAAAAAAATCACCATATTAGACCACAAATAACATATTTCAGACCAAAAACAACCAATTTTACACTTAGAATGACCAAATTCAATTCAAAATTCATTAACTTCATACAATTTTACACCAAAAAATAGGCATTTTTACACCAAAAAATAGGCATTTTTACACCAAAAACAACCAATCACACATTCCCCACCAAAAAAAAAAAAATAACTTCACACCTATACCCACCCCCTTCACACCCCCACAAAAAAAACCCACCACCCCCCACAAAAAAAAAAAAAAAAAATCCATCCAAACCTCACCTTTCCCAATCCTTTCACCACCAAAAAACGTTTAATTGACTTTTAAGTGCGAGTGGGTAGCGGAGGAAGTGGGGAATGAAAATGATTTGTTTTGTGTTTCACCATAACGCATTAAATAAGAAAGAGACAAGGAAAATAAAGAGGCAGCAGAGCTGAACACGACCAGGCATGAAAAATCCATAATCCATATAAGGAAGGAAGCGAGGCAAGTCTCGTTCCCAATTGGCAACCAGACAAAATGCCCCATAAATTTCCTCGTGTGTTTGCAACAGTCAAATACTTGGAGTAAAGAGAGTATAAATATCAAGTAACAATTGAGTTTGTTATTAATTGTCGATTAATTAGTCCAAGGATGAAAGATTTTGAAAATATTTTTTTTTCAAGTTGAAATGTATTTTGAGATCAAAACATCCTTTTTAAAGTGGAATTTGTTATTGAGATGGAAAACACACTTATTATATTGGAATTTTGTTTTTTTTAGGTTTGAAAGTATCTGTTTTGAAGGAAATAAATTTTTTTAAGGTAAAATAGGTGTTTTTTAGACATAAATGTATAGTTTTGGTAGAAATGGATGTTTTTAAAGGATGTTTTAAAAACATTTTTTAGACTAAAAAAATTGTTCTAGGCCAAATTGTGCATTTTTGTAGACAAACAAAATTTTTTTTTTTACATCAAATTGGACATTTTTTGGACTAAAATGTATATATTTAGATGCAAGATTATCTTAATTATGCAAAAATGTACTTTTAAAGATAAAATTACATTAATAACCATTTTTTAGCATAAAAATAAACAAATTTTTCTAAATTAATCACAAAAATCACCATTTTTAGATCAAATTATTCACTTTTTAGACAAAAATTACAACTTTTAGACTCACATTCACCATTTTCAGACCAAAAATCACAATTTTATACCCAAATTTACCATTTTCACACCAAAATTCACTCTTTTCACACCAAAATTCATACTTTTTACACCAAAATTCACACTTTTCACACACAAATTACCTTTAACAAACTACAAATCACAATTTTTACACATAAATTCATCACTTACCAACAAAAACAACTTTTCACACCCAAAACACTACTTAAACCAAATCAAACCAAAGATTCACAAAAAAACATCCTTCCACACCCAAAAAAAACATCAACCAACCCCAAACACACACAATTCCACCAGAAAATTTCCAAACTCAACATTACACAACATCCAACACCATAAAACCAAACTGATAACAACAGATTAACCTTATTAGATAAAATCCAATTCAAATACCACACTCGTATTAATCCACAATTAATTACCAAACACTCATAATTGATTCCAGTTACAACATCTGTTGCAAACAAACAATCAAACCGAACCAAACCAAACCCACTTTGCAACTGTAATTACCAGATTAGGCCTAACTAATTTCCAAACTCCTTGCGCTCACTTCGGAATCCAAGGTGTGTTCGGAATGACATTTCGCACCTAATTGACCATTTCCTCACTTAAACCACTCGTTAATCCCGATTTCTCGTCCGATTCGATGCAAAATCCGCTTACACAAACACGTTTTGGCCCCAAAACAGCGAAAAACCGCGTAAAAACGCATAAGAACGCGTTTAAACGTGAAAAACCGCGTAAAAAGCGAACCGCGAGTAATTAAACGGTTATTTAGAGCGGGGTTTGGTTTTAGGTGAAGGATATAACGAAGGAAATATTAAAAACTCACCAATTATGGAATTTGATTTCGGCCGTTTTGTTGCACGGGTTGCGTAACGCGAGCGTCGTAAAACCACTTGTGTTGGGCCTAATGGGTTCCCGGAGCTTAGAAATGGCACGATTTGATGAAAACCAGCACCAAACGGTTTATGTATTTTCACGAGAAATTTTCTTCGAACCGTAATTACACGTTAAAATAGCTACGAAGCAATGGCGCTGAGATACAGTTTGTTATGAGGCGAGTCGACTGGTTGGCGGTAGATCGCGGTAGCGGGCAATTGCGGGGAGGTTGCTGGGCGAGGCGGTACGGCGCTCTGTTGGCGGTTTTTCCAAGTGGATTGTGGGATTTTTGAGGTTCGGAGAGTTGGTAATAGATGGCACAGTGGTGGAGGTTGGGTTTCGTTTGGTCGGTGCTGGTCTCTGTTGGTTGGGAATTGAGTTGGGGCTTTAAAAAATGGGAATAAATTTTTATCCAGATATTTGTTGATTTTGTGTTTTGAAAAAATTGAATAAAATTTCGGTTGTTTTGTGCGCGCCATTTTGTGGTTTCTGCCTTTAAACGAAACCGAAGCAAAGAATTTCTTTTTAACAAAAATTTAAAAAACAGAAAATTTTATTTCAATTAGTTTTTCCAATAATTAAACAAAAAATAAATAAAATTCCAGCCATTTTGAACACCGTTTTATCCATTTTCCTCCTTAAATCGAAACCGAAACTAACAATTTCCAGATAAAAAATCAAAATCAATAAAAAATTGATTTAAATAAATTGTTTGCTATTTTCTTTAAAAAAAAATAAAAATTCCGGTCATTTTGTCCACCATTTTTAAATTTTACTCCTCAAACCGAAACCGAAACCCTTAAAAATCAATTCACAGCCAAAATCATTCAAAAATCGAAAACACTCAATCGAAAATCCTTCACTTCACCCACCATTTTATTCACTTCCCTCCACTAAAAACCCCTACCAAACAACCCATTCACCCCTAACCCCCCCTTTCATCCCCCAACCACGTAACCAAAGGCTTAAACCCCAGCAAAAGCACTTATGAATCATTTTAATAGAAATATCAAATCTTAAGATGCTCGCCTGGTCACGTGAGGCGAGTTTGACGAGTAGATCATTGGATGAAGGCCTGGGCCAGCAGCTTAATAAGGCCAGCAAGGTTAGGGGAGGGAATGAGAGAGAGAGAGAGCGAGATAGAGAATGGAACGGGCTTTGAAGTGGAAATGAACACTACCTTCCATTTCGTGCTCAAATTCATGAGTGGCCTCAACTTTTCAACTGAGATCCGTTTGGAATTTTAAAAACTTTCAAATTTTGCTAAGCTCTGCTTTTTTTAAGAAAAAAAAAAAAAAAATCCCTCGTCTCATCAACTCATTGGTATGGGATCCATCTTTTTTTTTTTTTTTTTTTTTTCTAATATAATCCCATACCTGCGGTGTAGGAGTTTAAAAGTTGGACTATTTCGGTTATTTTCCGAAATTACGGTTGGGAACTTTTGTGGTGCTGACACCACGTGGTTGGGAGTGGAAGTTGAACCTCAATCCGAAAATCGATGTCCTTTAACCGCAGGAACAAGAAGCACAAGCTGTTCAACACCATTTTCCAGCTCTAAACAAGTGCATTGGGAGATTAGGAGGAAAAAGTTTGACTTTTCCCTCTTTTTTTGCTCTGTTGGTTAAGAGGATTTGGCTTTTATTAGGAATCACTTGGCCCCCAAAATAAACACTAAGCTTTCATAGTTTTACGATGAAACTTTGGACCTGAATACTAACAACCGGTAAGAAGATAGCCGGGTATTCCATAAATCAATAGAAAACTTTTGGGGTAAATAAATAACTTGTGCGGACCGAGGTTCATTTTTAATTCAAACGGAGCGGGTTTGTTTTAAAACTGTCGTAGAAGTTGTGGAGTTTCTTGATTAAGATTTAATATAATCTTTGTATTTGTGATGCAGCAGGTCATTATCAATAATAATAGATAAAACAGAAGAAAAGAAGAACAATTCTGGTTGCGCTTATTTCGCTGTGCGTTAAGTATTGCGACAACGTTTACGGCCATATTGGCGTTCCGTTAATTTTGATTCAAAAATGGTTTTCACCAATTAATTTCTCGTGTTTTGTTACCCCTAAAAATATTCTTTTAAGATTTTTTGAGGGAAATTTAAAGCTGAAATTTAAAAAATAGAAATATTTGTTTTCAGCATTGCGATGTCACAATTTAAAAACAAAGAAATGTCATTCTGATTGCAATAAAATGTAACAAATTGTAGACTTATGTCACATTTTGATATATTTTTTGATGTTTTTGTTACATTTTTTGATTATTTTGATTTATTTGTTACATTTTTGTGATAAACCAATTGAAGCTGTTTAAATTATTATACAACTTTGCATCACCTTAAATTAATAAACAATTTAAAATAAACAATTTAAAACAATCACAGCATTAACAACATTATTAAAACACGATCGAGTTGAACTAAAACACCACTTCCACTTAAACCATTCGCTGACAATAAGCAATTAGAAACATAAAATCAAAATTCTCGCTAAACCTCGCGCAATTTAAAACACTCGATAATTAGATCAATTCTTCCAATTCAAACTCTCACATGAACCATTAAACAAATTCCAGCAGGAAAACGGGCAAGGTGCGCACAACTCTCTCTCTTGCGGCCTCTTTATGGACTTTTGATGTTGTAGCAAAAGGCTTCTTTAGCGTTCATTAAAAATAGGAGCAAAGCGAAGGCAACGCCGTTTGTTTAGCCACTAATTTCTGCTGTTTCCTATCGTCTCGAGGGAATCTCGCGCGTGAAATTACGAGAATCTGGGGCTCGGTTACATTGATGCGCATGCGGGCTAAAAGGTTCCGGAAGTTGATGTTCATTAAAACCAAGAAATGTTAATTAATAGAAGAGATTTTTAACCCCAATATTAAGGAATATTATTGCAAACTGTAATGAGTTCAAAATTAATTGCCTTAATGCTCTCTTCTCTCCATCCAGAGGATGGAGGGGGAAGACGCTCTTAATCGGGTTAGGGATGTTGCACGTGAATCCTGGGATTAAAGACAAAAGAACAACATGTTTAATGATCGTCTATGCTTCCTTTTCATTAAAATCTACTCGCTTTTTTTTCTGTACTTTTTTTTCCTTTTTAATAATCGCCAAATTAACGTTTTCTACATGTGTTTTAGCGTTTGCCACGTCAAAATTGAAATTTCCCTAAGATTCCTCAGCAAATTGGATTAAAATAATTTCCTTACTCTCGTCTGGCTAAACGAGAATCAACAACTTAGTGAGCAGTTAATAAAAATTTTTTTTTTTTTTTTTTTTTTTTTTTGCGTTTTTAAATGAATGAAAGACGGGGTAAAAGAATAAGGGGTGGAAAACATCTTTGCAAATTAAAACACGGTAAAATGAATTTTAAAAATCCATTTTACGCAGTTTAAATACAATCAAAACGCGAGATTTTCTTTCGTTTTAATTAACTCTTTCTTTTTTTTTCCAAAAAAAAAAAAATTTAATTTTTTTTTCTTCAAAGAATTCAATTCCTGAACTCATTTCGAAAATTTAATATCCCTCAAAAAGAGGGTCACGAACCCGGCTCACGAAATCAGCATAAACCGACACTGAAAAATTGTCACCAGGAGCTCAGGTGGCGCTTAACACACTCATAATTAAAGCGAATTCCCCCTTCTTTTGTCTAATGATCAAAAAATGCAAACGACCGCATTAACGAGCCAACGGGGCAACGCAGGGAAGCTCGCAGACGCAGCGCCGGGAAGCCGACCCAAAGCAAACCGGTCGCGCGTTAAGAGGAAAAACTTGATCAGAAACAACAACAACAACACTATTTTCTCGTAGCAAAACTCATCACAAATCGTGAGCCTTCTTGTAGACTTATACGGGACTAAACTCGCGCTATGAAATCCCCACGTAACAAATGGTAGTCGGTCATCCTCCAACCTTAGCTTTCATTCGTGGCCCAAGAGACCCTCCACGGACCCATAGATTAGGGGCTTCAAACACTTTCTCCAAACAAGCATTAGCCCCGTACACACGCTCTCTATCCTAAAAGGCGAGTCGAATCGATCGGTGGAACCCTTTAGCTCCGACACCGTTCGCCCCGCTGGGAAAGGAAGGGTTGGCCGCACCTCTGCACTCATCAATGACACTTTTCCATTTGAGGCAATTAATATTTTATGAGATCGCCGTTTCCTACTCGAAAACGGGCAAATCTGACCGGAAAAGGGTTAAATGATGTATCGTTTTGGAAGAGCACCGCAAAACGCACCGCAAAAACCTCAGTTTTGGCAAATTAAGCAGTCAAAAGGAATTAATTTTCATCAAGGTGTTGGATAGAATGGCAGGAAATGGGGGTGGTTGGGTATTGTTGGATCGTTCTGTCATTTTGAATGATGGCGACGCCCTCTGTTCGGCTTCTCCTTCTCTTTCCGTTGTGCACTGACACTCGAAATGCAGTCATTTGTCTGGATTTTCGGCACAGCTACACTCACGTGACGAGCGAGTTGGATGTAATGAATCCTAATAGTGAGAGGTAAAAATGCGTTTTCCGGTCCGAGATTTCCGTGTGTTTGGTCCCGATGCAAATTAGGCGCGTTTTGCTTTATCCAACCCCTACCCAGACCGCCCATTAGGCACACACACACAATCAGTCACGTCACAGCTTGTGCCTCGACTTCTTTTGCATCGTGTTGCGCATTTTTCGGATAGATGACCGTGTGAAAAATCGCTCATCACAATAAACTCATTGGGGAATGAATTCATCAATGTCATTTCGTGGGTTTGGAGTGGAAAAAAAATTTCGGTTTTGTGCTACTTGTTTGAGGTTGGGGTTTCATTTGTTTTAGTGAAAATATTGCAATTTCTCATCAATTCCTGCAATATTTTGAAATCCTGCTAATTTCTGTTAATTTTGCAATTTCTCTCAAATTCCTACAATATTATCACAATTCCTGCAAAATTTATGCCATATTTTTACAATTTATACCAAATTCCTGCAATTTCTGACCAAACATTTACAATTCCCACTCAATTCCTTACCAAACTCACCTTCACCCTCCAGAAAACTTCACAACCCCTCCATTACAACATCCAAAACCAACCATCAATAAAAAATAAAAAAAATCAAACCCTTCCTTCGCCCAAATTTACTTTCCTCAGAATCCTCAAATTCACAAACCGAACCAACTGACCATCTTAACAGGATTACCACTAACGAATATGAATACGACTCGAATATCCTGAATAGGAATAAATTCAACCCCCTCAACCCTCCCAAACAACATTAAGTCGCAGACTGCCTTCATTAAGGGACCCCCTCACGTCATCGAGTCACGTCACTCACAACCGGAGACAAATGATCCACAGTAACAAGTCTGTATTCGATTTCGACGGTATCTCGAGCGATTTTTCTTTCTCCCTTAAATTTACTTCTTTAAAGAGAGGCTGGGAACTTAAGAAGTGTGTAAAAATATAAGGTGGGATGGTTACAGACAAAAACCATTAATATTTAATGGCGCCCTAGCGAGCTGCAGAAACAATCAGGCGAGAACGAAGCGCGGCAAAACGCCTCAAAATACCGACCGGAAGAAGACCCTTGGGTTGGCAAAAAGGGAAAAAAGTCATCTCATTTTTTTTATTTATTAAATTATAACTTTAAATTTTAATAATTTGGGATAAAAGTAGGAAAGGTTTCGGTTTTGGTTAGAAGTTTCGGTTGTTTTAGGGGTTTGTGGATGTTGAGGTTGTTTGAAAATGGGGAATTTAAAGGTGCGTTAACTATAAAATGATATTTAAAATGTTAAATAATTATAAAATGACTTTAGAATGTTATATTTCAAATAGTATAGACATATTCACGTCAGTTAAAGTATAAACATGTTCACGTCAGTTAAAGGCATGGAGAATATTCTGTAGATTTCCAACAACAATAATTCCTAACGTTATATCAATGATATAAATAAACATTCATGGTTGTATCAATGTTTATTGACACTGTTAATGTAACATCACCAAGAAAATAACTACAGAACATTACATTAAGCTCAGTAATACACAAACATGGTACATCAACATTATAATAACATACAAATATTACGTCAACAAAACACCGCACAAATCTCTTCCGCCTTAGTGGAGCAAAGATTGTCGAAAAACATATTCACGTCAGTTAAAGGCATGGAGAAAATTCTGTAAATTAGAACCACAACTTTTTAAACATTGTATCAACATTAAATCAACATTCTTAACATTCTTCTTATATCAACATTTTTAACATTAAATTTCATGCTTAAAACTGTAAGGACAAATTTAATAACATTTCAACATTTTATCAACTCCAAAACAACTTTTCAACATCGCATCAACATTCACACAACTAAATTTCATCTTATCTTTAAACTCCTCGCCCCAATCGACTCTCTCGTCATCAAGTAGCTCAGCTTTCACCTCCAATCGACTTTAAGTCGACAACAAATACCGACCCAAAGCTCTACTTTGAATATTTCATGCGCGTTGGCCTCCCCTGAGGGTTCAGTCACTGACCAGCCAAGTGGGTGGGGGTGTCCTTCAACCAGAGGGCGGCAACTGTCCATCTTTCACTGCTGCTTCGAACCACGAGGCCCATTTGTATCTGGATGGCACTTTGATCTGACAAGGCGGGGCGGGTCGTCCACGTTGGACAACCTCTTCCCTCTTCCCCGCCGCCAGGTGAGCTACGCCTACATCCATTCGGGGTCCACCGGGGGGGTGGAGGGTGGACAAGTTATCCTTGGGACAAGAAACAACTGTCTGGTACGTCAACGTTTTTAAAAAGAGAGGGAAAAACGTTCAAATGAGTCGTTTTCACCCAACTTTGTGCTTTTAATGTACTCAAAGAGTTGAATCCACGTCTCCCAGGAGTCCCTTGGACTTTTTTTCCCCTTTTTTTCTTCTTCCCAGACTACTCTGCATCTTGGAAAATCAGTCCCCAGTGCGGCCTCCAAGTGCAAATCACCTTCGAGTCGTCGACTTTTATGGGCGTAAATGGCTCAAAGATAGCTTCGCGTCTCCTTTAACCCTTTCTACAATTCCCAGGGGAGTAAGACAACAACAACTGGGTTCAAAAAAAAACCTCCAAACTGAAAACCATTTAGTTACCTTTTAGAAAATTTCATTACTTTATAGTCATCAACTAATATCAATCAACAATTCAGTCTACATAAATCACAAATGAAATGCAGTGAAGCCCCAAAAAGATTTAATAAATCAATTATTAAATTGAGTAAAACAATTTTTAAAAAATTTTCTCAACTTATTTTTCATTTAATTCCATTTTTCTTTTTTTTTTCCAAACCGATTTTCATCTGTGAAGTACTCAAAGAGTTGAGCTATGAATATTACAAGGCATCTGCATTGCAGCTCCATATGCACACACGTAGCTGAGTTGTCAGCTAATTTTTTAAACTGTGAGCCAAACTTGTTTTTAATAGCGCTCCTTCCATACGTCTTGCTGGCACAGATGGGTTGAAATAATCCCATTACCATTTTATATGTTACTGTACGCGTTGATACTGCAGAGCAGCACTGCATCCCAATTACCCAGTGCACTTGCAATAGGTGGAGAGGAGGGGTCGTGTACTGGAGGGTGAGGTGATGCACCATCATGCCCTGCACCACGCACCAAACGCGTCCCATCACTTTTCTCGCACTTTTTGATCACCTAAATTCGCTTTTTTTTTCTTCTTGTCATATCAAATAGTAACTCATCGAAAAGAGTTTTTGGTGTTTTGGGGGTGGATTTTAGGTGTGGGAATTGGTTTTGGGGGTTGTTTTGGAAGTTAGTGATAGGAATTTGATTGGAATTTGATTGGAATTTGGGAAATTGAGTAAAAAAATTTATTAAAAAACAAGAAAAGTTCAGTAGAAATTGCAAAGGTTTAAGAGATAATTGTAGAAATTGAAAAGTGGAAAGATTTACTAAAAAACAAGAAAAGTTTAGTAGAAATCGCAAAAGTTTAAGAGATAATTGTAGAAATTGAAAAAATTAACAAAAAAAATGAAGAAATTTAATTAAAAAATACAAAAATTCAATGGAAATTATAAAAAAAACTGAAGAAATTTACAAGAAAACTACAAAAATCAGTATAAATTGCTAAAATTAACAAAAATATCCAGAAATTTACTAGAAAACTGCAAAAATTCTCTAGAAATTTAACAGAAATCAAAAGAAATTAACAGACATCAACAGAAATCAACAGAAAAGTGAACAAATCTACTAAAAACTCCAAAAATCCAACAAACACACCAAAACTCAAGACAAAAACAACACAAATTTACATCTCAATAAAACTCCAAAACCTAAACACAAACACAATTCTCCCCAAAATAAACTCCTTATAACGCCAATCTCCTCCTTACTCAATTTAAAAATTAAAAAAAAAAGATTCTAAAAAGAAAAAATAAAAGTAACTCAAAATTCTTGCTTTAAAAGTTAATTAACGCAAAAAAATGGAGGGCGAGAAGGACGGTGGAGGGAGCAGGGGTGGGGAAAGTAAGAGAAGTAGGATGGGGAGGGGAAAAAAATTTTCTGGGCTGTTGCATGAAAAATTATGCAACATTATCATTCTTGGGTGAACAATGAATCAAATTTTCATAGGCCATATGCTTGTGGCTGAATTCTCTTACCTAAGTTTGAGTCTTGCGCTCTCTTACAAATTGGGGATCGCTAAAATTTTAATGCATTTTTCCCATTTGCATTTTCTACATTTGAGATCGTAAAAATAAAAAATAAAAAATGAAAGGGGGGAAGATGGGGTTGAGATACAATTCAGAAATGAACAAGTCCCCAATTCAAGAAAAAAATTTTTTTTTAAAAATTAATTTAAAAAAAACTTTTTTGTTGTGTTTAAGGAGTTGACGTAAAAATAACAAAGGAAGAGATATTTCATGAGTGACCCTTACTGAATGAATGGATTTATTCTTACAATTTAGTGTTACTAAGACACTAAATTTTTTTTCTTATTTATACAAAAAAAAAATTTTTTTTTTAATTTTTATATATAAAAAAAAATTTTTCTTCATGCCTCGCTCCGTGACAGATATGGATTTCGACACCCCCTTTTTTGCATTTAAATTACAATGGCAGTGGTAATGAAATATGAATTCAAATTCATTCTACATCTAAAAGAATTTGCAAAATGTTTTGTGGCGGACCAAACTCGAGGAAAAAACTCGACTTTGATGTTTATAACCGACGGCGTCGCTAAACTTTCACAACAAACGCTGCATTTAGAAAAAGTATAGAAAAAAATGATTGCTTGGACAAAACTCTTCACCTAATTAGGCCTATCTTTCTTATTTTTTCCTTTTTTACTCGGTGGTCGGGGGAATTGGCACCGATTAATTAGCCCTCACCTCATAAGCTACTGCCGAGTGCTGGTATATGTACAGTACCCTTAGGACGTGTCCATTCTGACCGGCGGTCAGCTTACACACAGTCCTCTTCATAAATTGGCCGAATTCCCGAGTGCATCGGGTAAAGAAAAGAAAATCAGACAAAACTACAACTGCTGACTTGAGGTGAACAGGGAATTACAAGAACATTACCAATTACATCAACTGTCTGATAATAAACATTACTTTTTATCATCATGTCTTTAGTTTATAGTTACATACGAATCGTGGTTTTGGGGAAAGTTTGGGTGGTTTTTCATAGATTTTTTAGTGATTGAAAAGTGATTTTAAAAGTTGTGGTTGTGGGAAACTGTTTTAGTAGTTGAAACTGTGTTTTAGGAGTAGAAAAGTATGTTTTAGTAGTGAAAAAACTGTTTCTAAGAGTGAAAATCTGTTTTTAAGAGTAGAAAACCGTTTTCTAAGACTGAAAAACTATTTTCTAAGATCAAAAAACTATTTTCTAAGAGTGAAAACATTTCTCCATTCCTGAAAATCCGTTTTTCAACCCAAAACCACCCCACAAACTCCCCCAAAAAATCAATTAACAAACCCCATCCAAACCCCCAAAAACAAAACCTCCATTTATCACACCAAAACCCAATTTGCAAACATTATTCATCTAGACACCAAACATTGCACACATCCAAAAACCCGCACTCAATTCCACACCACGCGTTACAACACACAATACAAGCTCCCCTTTCCCCTTTTAAACGATTATTCAGATCACACAGCTCACAGCTCACAGCTTGCGACACAAAATCACTTCTTTTGCAAATACCCACATGGAAATTGCGCCAACTAAACCCGAAAATCTCGGGTTATGTCACATCGGGGGTTATAACCCCTGTCCTTGTTAGCCGGGATTCCCTTCGCACGCCCATAAATCTGACTTTCACACTTTGATTCCAGTTTCTTCGCCCGTTGCGTTCGCCACCCCTCAATCAGCACCTTGTGATCAATGGCCGATTTATACAAATTTATTTCAACGAGTCGCACGCCCACGCACCAGCCCTCATTACATTCCTCGTGGGGAATACGCAAACGACACCCCTTCACCAAATCCCTTCACCGACCCCACGAGACGCATAAAAAAAAACAAATAAGTTTGTTTGTCTTGTTGCGAGATATAAAAAAATGGGGGAAAGGGGGTCAGATTTGTGTACTTGGACAACAACGGGGTGCTCGAGGCCCCCTGTGGGCTCGCGCTGCTAATTGCTGAGGACGAGACCCAAACGGGAATTGCGGTAAATTAAGTTTGGCCCGTAGGCTTGGTTGGTTTTGCTCACCTCCTTCTTTGCGGCTCTTTTCGCGTTCCTTTTCGCCAGATTAAACAGCAAACTACAGCACAAATCCCTCATGCCGAATTGAGTCCCAGTTGGCCACACCGAGCCAACTCTCTCACTTGCAATTGTTTTTCCTCTTTGCCTTACACCTCCTGCATCACAAGTTGTTTCCCCCTACAAGGTTTAACCCTTCGAGCACGCGTTCGAGGTTTTCGAGAAATGGGATTTGGATTGAAGTGGATTAAATTTAGTTGAAATAATCACACTTTGATGGCGTGGTGCAGTTTTGGTGATGTAAATTGAAAATTAAACAACCCAATAACACCAAAATTCGTCAAATTTCAACTCAAAATCATCAAAATTCAAAATCACAACGGTACAAAAACATCACCCCATTTATCCTTCAAAAAATCTCAGCAGATTTCCCGCACACTTTTCCATCAGCAATTCAACTTCTTAACTAACAAGAACCAAAATCCTAACTCGAACACAAAACACAATTACAACCTCAACTCCACACAACACACATTGCTTCTCTCAAACCCAACATCCAATTCCCAAAGACAGCAACTGCAACTTCCAAACCCAACACTTTTATTAATTACAAAATACAACCGCAATTTCCATCTCCAAGAAACACCAAAACCAAACTCGACGCGCAATCGCATTCAAATATCACCATTTATTTTTCATTATCAATTTCCATCCTCCCTCGAGCACCCCTTCCACAAAGATTCATCAATAACCATCGACTGATTTATTACTCCCTTCATTTCACTTCTTATCTCCACCGAACCCGAGATCCGAAGAAAAGATTAAGAAAACTCTTTTAAACGCGTGCCATTTGTCCCTTTTTAAATTGTAAATTTACACAACACATTTCGACACGGTGTGCTGGGAATCGAAGCCCCAAATCAATGAACGAGGGGGGAGCGAATATATGGATGTTGCTAACTCGGTCTGCACTGTAATCCGAGAGGATGCACTGGCCTCGATATGAGGCGGGCTTCTTAACGGCCTTTCACCACCGATCTGGATTGCGAGATATTGAAATGAGATGGAGATTAGGTCGACGGGGGGTGCGGACCTCGAGGGTGGCGTAATAAAATGGGGGTAGTCCATTAGGA
Source organism: Stenotaenia linearis (assembly GCA_034700445.1). NCBI lineage: Eukaryota > Metazoa > Arthropoda > Chilopoda > Geophilomorpha > Geophilidae > Stenotaenia > Stenotaenia linearis. Next base: position 2,587 of record JAQIXT010001139.1, on the reverse strand, counting down.
CGTCCCCATCTGCATGTTGCGCGCACTCTTTTCTCATTATCCCCATCGAAATGGACGCGTTTCCGGTCTAATACCATCAGGACGAGGTGTCAGGGGTCTCGTATTGCAAAATACCAACACACACCTGCAGTCCAAACTTCTTTGTCTTAGGCATCAAAAAAAATAACCAATAAGCCATAAATTTCTGTCGATTACATCTTCTTCCCCTAAAGCTCCCCAAATATCCAAGCGACCCCCTTCAAGCCGAAGAATTATAGCTGGGATGTGGACACGCACGCGTTTAGCTCGCCGGACCTGCAGGGTGTGCACTTTTTTCTCTTTTTTTCTTTTCTTCTACGCTTCTCCATCGTGTATGTCCGGGTGCACAGTAGCATGCACCGAACTAGCAATTTAGTACACAACGTATAATTGCTAGGCTAACTTAGTCTGGCGGTGAGCACGCAGTTTGCGCTCCCTCGCCACTCCTCTTCTGCTTTTTGTTCCTTTGGTCGTCCCTGATTCCATTTCGAGGTTTTCTATTGTTTTATTTTAGATATCAATTCAAAAGTTTCGCGATTTGCAATAAGAGCCTCGGGGTTTGTTCGAAGAAATACATTCTTTCCTCAACAACGTGCGATTTACACGCATCGCGTCTATAACGTTGCGAAATGTTTTATAAATTGTAATTATTTCAGATATTGTGACAGGTCGCATATGGCTACTCGGCTACTTAATCCAGAAGGTATGTGCCTTCAATTCCTTCCTCGAGCTACTCTCGGTTACCAGCAACGTGCAATGTGTTGAGTTGTGCGTTTTAATCAAGCAATTTCAAAGTTTTGAGAGTGAAAACTTAAGTTTTGATCACTGTTTCTCAACGGGGCACATTTGCCCTCGACCACTTTTCATTTCCTGATTAAACCCGCGTCTGCGATGCGAGCTTTTCAATTACTATTCCACTTATCATCAGGTGTGGTAATTCGGTATAACAACTTTTCTCCACCAATATACACGCCGAGTCCTTATCGCTCTAAACACGCCGTTTTCGAGGGTTCCAAAAACTAATTGATGAGAGCCGCATTCCTTCTTCGCTTGCCCACAAATTTATCTCCAAAACGCATTTGCCAATTTTTTTCCTTACCAAACTTTTTCCCACAACAAAACTGACCTCCTTGTGAAACCAGAGGATAACGGTAATTGGTGGCCCATAAATTCGGTTCGAAATAATTCGCAACTATCAAAAAAAAAAAAAAAATTTCCTCATGGAAATCGAAGCGTTTCGCAGTAAACACGTTGTAATCACGCGCCAACACTTCCCCGTGGACAGCACCATGTCCAGTGGAGCTCGGACACGCCCAGACCGACGCCAGACACCGATTCCCTTCCCCCAATTTGGCCGAAATGGATTCGAGGAAGGAAAAAAGGGAAATTTTCCAATCAAAACTGAAAACTGTCATTACGCTAAAAGGAGAAAACGACGCAAACACCGCGCGATACACAATCGAAAATAATAGGGAGGGGTCAGCGAACGTGTCACAACATCTCTCTCACCCTTACCCATCATGCAATTCACCGTCAGGTGGGCTGGGCCGGAGCAACCTCAACTCGGGGTCCTGGGAAGATTCGAGACAGGGCGGGAGGAGGAGCTGAAAAAATCCATCTCAGTCTCGAAGAGTGATAATAATGAAAAGGCAAAAGACGAAAATCACCGCCCTTCGGGTTGTTTGTCAACGAGGCAACCCCCCCAAGCCGGATCTGGCTTCGGGCTGCGGCGCGGGATCGCCGAAGGTCTGCACCCCGGATACCGTCGGCTGGGGGGTGGAAACGTATCGCCCGATAATGGAAGCTTCTATCAGTTTGATTTGTTGCTGCTCCTTCTGAAATTCCGTATACTGGCTACTTTTTTGTAGGGATGCTCGTTCTGGTGTTTTTTTAAAAAATTTTTATTGTTTGGTGTGATGTTGAGTGGTTTTTTAGCTTGAAGTGATTATATTTTGTTTGTGTTTCTTGTGAAAAGCTTGTGTAGAATTTGTGCAGGAAATTCTATTAAGGTTTTTGGAAATTGTTGAGGAATTTCTGTGGGAATATTTTTTTTTTTGTTGAAATTTTGAATTGTTGTTGTTGAATATTTTTAATTTTTGTATTGTATAAGCATTGTTTTAAACTACATTTTTTTAAGTTTTATGTTGTTATTTTAAATATATTAAAGTATTGCATTGTTTCAAACTGCATTTTATATTTTTGTATTTTTTTAACCGCATTTTGTAAAGTTTAGACTGTTTTAAACTGCATTATATCAACTTTTACATTGTTTTTTCATTGCATTTCATCAGATTTTGCACTGTTTTAAACTGCATTTTATCAACTTTTATATTGTTTTTCATTTCATCAACGTATGCACTGTTTTTCATTGTATTTCATCAACTTTTGCATTGTTTTACACATTAAAGTTTTACATTCTATTGCCTATTTTCCATTGTTTTCAATTCCATCAACTTTTGCATTATATATCATTTCCACCAACTTTTACCTACACTGACTTTTCATTAAATCATCACATCACTCCAACTTCATCCACCAACAATCCCAATCCCCACCCTTAATTTCCCTT
>JAQIXT010001138.1:0-18501 GCA_034700445.1 Stenotaenia linearis | reverse complement strand
GGTGTTTCTCCCGTATGGATTCTCAAATGAGTTTTCAAATTGCCATTTTCTGAAAATGATTTAGAACACAAATGACACTTAAATGGTTTTTCTCCTATATGTATTATCAAATGAGCTTTCAAATTGCTATTTCGTGAAAATGATTTAGAACACAAATGACACTTAAATGGTGTTTCTCCCGTATGGATTCTCAAATGAGTTTTCAAATTGCCATTTTCTGAAAATGATTTAGAACACAAATGACATTTAAATGGTTTTTCTCCTGTATGGATTCTCAAATGTCTTTGCAACTGTACATTTTGTGTGAATGATTTAGAACACAAATGACACTTAAATGGTTTTTCTCCCGTATGGATTCTCAAATGTCTTTGCAACTGTACATTTTGTGTGAATGATTTCGAAGACAAATGACACTTAAATGGTTTTTCTCCCGTATGGATTCTCAAATGTCTTTTCAACTGTACATTTTGTGTGAATGATTTAGAACACAAATGACACTTAAATGGTTTTTCTCCCGTATGGATTCGCAAATGCTGTTTTAAATGGCTAGTTTGTGTGAATAATTTAAAACACAAATGACACTTAAATGGTTTTTCTCCCGTATGGATTCTCAAATGCATTTTTAAATTGCTAGTTTGTGTGAATAATTTAAAACACAGATGACACTTATATGGTTTTTCTCCAGTGTGAGTTAGCAGGTGTGTCCTTAAAGATGAGTACTGTTTATTGCAGATATTACAGGTGTAGTAAACACCTTTCTTCGTTCTCATTTTCACGCTTCAATTTTTATTCTGAAAGAAGAAAATATAATTCAATAAAAAGAATTTTCAAACGTAGTTTTTGACTATAACTCCATCGGTTAACCAAAAATATCAAAATTCAAATTGCAAGTCCCAAGATAGGATAAAGCCAAAAAGACAATAATTTAAAAAAAAAAAAAAACTTTATAATTATTTTGCCTTGAAGTTAACCAATGTAAGTTTCTACCTTTGATGATACTGTTTTCTTAAAATATGGTATAACAGACCAATGTCTGCGGCTAAAACTTACGACTATATCAATTCCAGTAGTTTATTTACTTCTGAATCCAGTAAACCGCAGTCAATCACCAGCGAGCATATTAGTCAATATAGTTGGTGCTGACACCTATACGATTCTCAAGTAATTGTCACTAGATGGAAATGCAATCCGCCTAGTGTGTTTTATGAGGGGTACGACATTGATGTGCTTCTTCACGTAAAATACCGAATCAGAAATTTGAAATCATAAATTGGATTACATCTCAGAAACGAATATTTCTAAGTGAAATTTGACTATAGAAAGTAAAAAATCGATTTTTTTTAAAACCATATTCTTATAATATAATTATTAGGTTTATTAGTTTACTGACTTGGAAAAGTCGTATACTTTAAATATAATACTGATATATTTTGTATATTTATAATATACCGTATTTCTTTGATTAGAGGCCGCCCTTAAATATAGGACACTCTTGATTATAGGCTGCACCAAAATTTCATTAAGTGTATAATAGAGGCAGCCCTTGACACGGCCAAAGGGGGTCTTGATTTCACTTAAACATAAGGTCAGGATTCGAGACCTGATGATGACAACGAGAGTTGTCGAAAAGCTTAGTCAACAAAAATATAAAAAAAATTTAAAAAATTTTTGTGAATCAAACATACATGTTAAAAAAGCGTAAAAATCCCAAATAAAACATATAAGATCACAAACAAAAGGTCACATGATGAACTGGGAGTGTTTGGATCTTTTGTTTACTCAAAAGTAAAGGGTTTTTGCATCTACAGGGGTAGCAAGGTGTAGCAGCAAACAAATAATCATTGACTTTCACCCTGCACTTAGACAAAACCCCCTCCCCTCCAAGGGGTTGTTAAGCAATAAAGGCCACCCTTGAATATAGGCTGCCCTTGATTAAAGGACACACCAAAATTTCATAAAGTGTAATAGAGGCCGGCCTCTAATCAAAGAAATATGGTATTGATAGAATTAGTTTACTTGCTCTAGAAAACAACCAAAACACTATTCATCTCCTCCACAAAAACCACTCATTCTAGGATAAAATAGTTCCAAGAACCAAAATATTTGTTTTTTTTTAAATTAGAGGTAAAAATTAAGCTCAAACCACTGTTTTCTGTGAAGTTTGGGGTCTCGGCACATGCAAATAGCCAAAAATGGGTTAAATCAGAGTTTATTGTCATCCATCTGCACATTATTGTCTTAGCGTGCAGGGCGTCATATGGGCATGTCCCGCTGATCATGACTTCCTGCCTAAAGTGTGTGGTTCAGGCCAATGGGATAAGAGAGAGGCGAGAGCATCATACGTGAGTGTACTTCCGGCATATCTTGTGTATCGTGTTCTGTGTGTCAAGATCATCATCTTCTCAGTATATGCGATGCCCAGTGAAGCAGGATGATGCGATGCACATCATCCAGTCCGGAGAGTTCATTGGCGTGCATTGACGCGACAATGGTTGTCGGAAGTCACAATCTACCTTTGGCGCTGCTGGCCAAGACGCACCAGCTACAGATATTCACGATTCAGCTGAGCTTATAATAAAGCCACCTGTACCTGTATAGTTATTATTGAACTAAGAACTGGGTATCCTCCGTCCCTTAGGCGGGGACACCGTAAACCGATTACAATAATTGTGGTTGTTGTTGTGTTTAATGAAGAATCGAAATTTAATATTACAAAAGTTTTTAATACTAATTAAATTGTAAAGGCATGAATTTTATAAATGAGCTTCTATCTTTGGAAAAACAGTCACACCCATAACTGACTAGATAAAAGAAAAACAAGGAATTAATTAGTAATACGGTATATTTACTTGCAACTAGGCACAGGACCAGATAATTTTTGAAATATTGCGAACTGGATTTATTTCGAATTTCATAATTAGTTTTTAAAAACATTTTTACACATTATTCTGAAATATTTTATGTCAAGAGATCAATCTCTTTCAAAACAACAACTTTCGAAATAGTAGATCCCACTCGAAATAAACCATAGAGGAGTAAAATCTTTTTGAAAAGTATCTTTTCAAGAAGAATCCTACGCTCAGTGAATTTTTTGATTTCTTCCAAACATTACCGGTGACGGAAGACGGTATAGTTCGCGCGTACTCATGTTCCTTCCACTCAAAATTGCAACCACCACTTTATTTCTTGACTTCGGTACTTTGCCAGCCATACAAACAGCAAATGGTGCTGCACCCGAAGGTTCTACAACGAACCCTTGTGAATACAATTTCAAAACAGCAGCTGTAATATCGTGTTCCGACACTCTTAAAATTCCATCAACGAATTGGCGGCAATGTGTTAAAGTCATTGGACCTGGAAATTATTAATTGATATATAATTTCGGAATTCGATCTCTTAATTACCTGTGAAATTCGACTGCAAACCTGTGGCAATGCTTGGTTTAAATGTGTAATCCAATGGTTGGTCTTGCCGTATACTTTCAAAAACGTTGCAAGCTATTGTAGTAAAAAAATTAAAATTAAGGATGCATTTGTTTCTTATAAGAGAGCAAAATTTATTTATATATCATAAAATTACATTTTTCAAGTTTTTAAATTTTACCATAATTTTAGGATTTATAGTTGATCTCAATTAGCTATACGTTTAACTCGCTAACTAAAATTTATAATTAAATTCAGCAAGATTTAGCCTCTTACTGAATACAAATTATAAACTTACTGAGGAAGAGGGTGGGGGTCTTTGAGAGGTTAAAAATACCAGTTTTGTATGCTCTGAACAGCTGAAATTATTATAAATATATCAACATATAGAAGAACTTCACTTTGTTTATATGGAGCACAATTTTTTTTAACCAACATTTAAATCTGAAGGAAATGATTATTGCACACTAAGGTAAGCGACAAAAAGAACTTTTAGACATTCCCAAATCTTCATATTAAATTTTTCTATTTTGTAATTTTTGTAATTTTTTAATTTTTTAATTACAAAATTTATGCAGTACAAAATACCATTTTCAGGCTCAACACCATAGACACGACAATTGCATTTCTTCAATTTGAATCCAGCAGCAACACCCGACAATAAGCCACCGGTTCCACAACTCACTAAAACCACATCGACTTTAGGCACTTCTGCTAATATTTCTTGAGCAAGTCTGTAATTGAACATCTATCACATTACAGGTTTAATTGACAAAAGTCATCTTACGTCGAGTAACCTGCCAACAAATACATATCTTCATAAGCTAAAGGAATGTGCACTAGAGGATCATCACTGTACTCTTCTACTATTACATCAAATGGATTACTAGTTAGCGTTCGGTACTCTACGTTAAGTTTCTATAATTTTTCTTACAAAATCATTTCTATTTTCAACTTTAGATTATACTATATACTTTCAACGAAGACAGAGTTTCCAATCCAACAGTATCCGGTAAAAGGCATGTCGGGAAAAATCCATGATGAAGAGCACCTACAGCGAACGCTAAAGCGAAATTCCGATCGCAAGCGCAAACGAAATGTTTTTTCGTTTTCAAAACCTTGGGTGGCAAATTGGCAAACTGATTAACAATTCCTCGAATCTTACAACTCCCTATTAAGTAATAAATTAAATAAAATTTTACTTTTATTTTTTAACGATCCGTTTACCCGAGTTTTGCATCGATTCCATTTTTAAGTGTAAAGTGAAATTGCAATTATCCAAGTCGAGGAAGTAATGAGCATTGCTCAAAAGCGGTGTCGTTCTGACCAATGTGCTTTTATGAATCGTGTGTTGCGCTTCGTTCACTTCTTGAATGGTTAGGCAACGAGTTTCGTTCGCTCCTGCATCGGAAACACTTTCCTATTTTATTTATAATGTCATTTAAGTTTGTGTTTCTTTGGTTGAACGAACTCATAACTCACGTGAGAGGTTGGGGTTGAATAAACACCGACGGCTTCGTCTACTGATCGTACTTTCTTCGATCTACCAGAAAGGATTGGACTATCGGGCCGTCGACCGTTAGTGATAGCATTTCCCATTTTTTGGTCTGGTGTTTTAAACAATTCTTCTATGATTATCTATTAAATTATTTAGTTAAATAAATGCTGTCATCTCTTGAGTAAATTGAGTAATATTTGAGATCTTGCGTTGACACATTGTTTTTATAGTAAATTTGTGATTTTTTTTTATATTCCTGCAAATTCGTGCATCAATTATTTTGTGATTCAATGCCTATCCAAAAATTCTGCTTCTTGAAATCTCATTAAAAGACCTGACATCGATAGGCTTTCCTGCATCACAACAAAGCACTTCAGAGTATGCTTGACCTTGTAAGCAGTACGAGGGCCACTAAAACTAATCCAATAGACTATATATTCCTCAGTGAGAAGATCTAGTCCAGCACCTTATAAAATTAAATATTTTTAATCCCCTCCCCCCTCCATTATCCCTCAATAATTAAAATTGCTAACTCTGAAAAAGTGCTTTTGTGCAAAATCTAGTAAAACACTTATAAACACTGTCGGTACAAAGCATGGATTGTTTTGTGATATCGAAGAGTTTTTTTATTAAATACAATTAAAATTACATAAATTGTTTGATCAGATAAAGTTGCCACTCGTTTTTACAAATAAAAAAATGTGATAAGGTCGATTGACTTATATCACATCGAACGGAATAATTAATAAATATCTGATAAAAATCCACCCCTCAGATAACTGTGCATCTACAAGTGTCAACATTGTTGTAAGGTATGTTTTGATACACTATTTAGTAATAAAATTAATTTATTATTAGTTAATTTATTGTGCGATTTGATCAACAGTTCTAATAATCTTTAAATATTAAGAAAATGCACAAAACCACTCGCAGTACTGATTCGCTTTGTGATTACTTGATGGCGCATATGAAGAAAGCAGAAACTTGTCCTATTTTACAGCAAATGATGCTCAACATGTTGGCACAGTGTGTCTGGAAAAAACAAGCTTCTGAAATGTCTCGTTTTGATCCCATTTTCAAAAGCAAACTGAATGATTTCACAAGTGAAAACCAAATATACAGCATAACTGAGAATGCAGTGAAGCATTACGCTTCTCACGAACTTCAACAAGAATTTCACAATAAGTTACTCCTTGCTGAATTTGAAATAATATCTTTTAAGTTTTATCTCGACAACTTCAATCATGATCGATGCAAGATATGCAGTATCAATCAGTTGTTTTGGAGAACACGTGGAGTTATGCGGCCACAGAAAACAGTCTATTACACATTACCGGACTGTACCAGAAATTGATTGAAAGTATACTATAACTCTCAAGTGATTTTTTGTATTTGCCTCTACTGTAGTACAGCAAATCTAAGAAGAGTGTGTGGTGAAGCCTGTGATATCAATTAATATATCAATAGATCAATTAAGTATTATTTGTAAATAACTATAACAAAAGTTGAAAAAGAATGGCATGTCTGTTTAGAAATAAATATACTGCTGACGTCTCTTATTGTCGCAACACTAGCCATCATCATACATTACACAAAAAAATAAACATCTTTTAGTTATTGAACACTTATATAAGGATTAAGGATTACAAGTTGAACTCTTACTTGGTGTAGCAATAAAATACAGTTGGACCCGCTTATAGCGTCAATCAAGGGACCGGGCTGAAATTGACGCTATAAGCGGGTTGACGCTGGTGACTGATCAGCTCACGTCCCCCTTATCCCGGTCACGTGCCCGGAGGCCGGTCACATGGCCAAACAGGTGTGTCGCGACAGCTGTGACACACCTGGGGACTTGGCCGCGCCTTTGAGTAATCGGGGCAGCGGGATTCTCCTGCCCCGGTTACAAAGTATTCAAAATAATCAAAAATACAATCAAAAATGATTCAAAAAATGAGTCGAAATGACTAAAAACTAACCAAAAAACAACAAAAAGGAACAAAAACAATCAATTTATGCAAAGAAATCAGTTATCCTTGCTTGCTTTTTCTCAATTTATACTGTGTTTATACTCTGAACTTGACCCCCCTCGACCCCCCTCTTGGTGATCGCGTGACCTTTGTGATGCAATAAACGGACTTTTATTGCCACGGAACCAGTTTTGCTTGACGCTATAGGTGGGTTGATGCTATAGGAATTGATGCTGTAAGCGATTTTTTTAGCATTGAAAACCAGACATTTCGGCCGGACCACACCAAAAGCGACGCTATTAGCGGGTTGACGCTATAGCCGAGGTCACTATAAGCTGGTTCGACTGTAAAGGTATTTACAACTACAAGCTACTTTTAGCATAGTCTATGTATAGGGTCAAAGTTGACCTAATTGTCTTCTGTGGCCGAAATTGAGTAATGCACAAATGTACTGGAAATCCATGTTGTGTATAGAGATCAGTTTGTAATACTCTTCAAAATTTTATTAATTGGTACAAGCTAGCTCGCATTATTATTTCACACAATATCTGTGTGATTTGGTGACTTGTAGCAAATTTTTTCAGAAACTTCTAAAGCTAGGTTCACACTTGAAGTTATAAAAAGAGAAGTAAGGAGAAGTTAACCGCATTAGTTCAGATTTGAATTACCTCAAAATGCATGGATTTTACTATTGATAGTTAGATCGACCTTGCTGTAACTCAAACATGAACTACTTCTTCCTATACTTTTCTTACTTTTCCTTACTTCAACCTCAAGTGTGAACCTAGCTTTACAGGCTGTGGTCACTAAATTTTTTATGATCACAACTGTACAATATAACGTGACTTTAAAATCAAAGTAAAGTAAATGAATTAAAGCAATAAAGAATTTATTAATACACGTAAATCGATTGTTTGTTGATATTACATTTTAATAAAACACTTGAACAAACAACGAAAACTTTAAAGAAACAAATGAACAAGGTTTTTTATTGTAAAATATTTTAAAAAGTAATTCTTCAAAACATAAAAATTTTGAGAGGGAATAAAATACTTTTCAGCTTTTACAAAAATTTTGGAGATTTGTAGATTTTTGGTTTTCATTTTAAAGATGCTGCAATGTTTTGTGCAGAGAGCAGGTACAGAATTACACATTAACAAAAAAGCATTACAGATTACAATGAATAATACAATAAATTACAATATGAAGAAATATCTCATTAAAATTTGCACAAGTTATATTTAAATTTCACCAATTCAAAATGATATCTCAAATGCTTAAACATTACTTAAATAATAGCCTATTCTGCAACTTCTGTAATAATCAATGTGAACACAAATACAAGAGCTTATAAATATTTCTATGCCGCCTTCAATATTTTGTTATGAATCCAGAAATAACTTTTGAAAGAAGCAGACACAAATGACATTTACCCAACTGGCTTATTTTCCAGTTGTGTTTTTAAAAACTTTTAAACCTCCATTATTTGGACAACAACAAAAATAAATACATTTGAACAGTGTACATGAGTTCTTTTCTGAGTGGGTGTTCAAACGTGATTTCAAATTGCTGTTTTGTATAAATGATTTATCACTTAAATGACACTGAAATAGATAACTGTTCTTATCTGTGCATTTTCAAATGTCTTTTACAACTACTACTGTATGAAAATGATTTAGCACACAAATGACACTTGAATGGTTTTTCTCCAGTGTGCATTACTAAATGCATTTTTAAATTATTATTTTGTGGAAATGATTTGGCACACAAATGACACTTGAATGGTTTTACTCCTGTGTGGATTTTTAAATGAATTTTCAAATGACTAGTTTGTGAAAATGATTTAGTGCAATAATGGCATTTATGTGGTTTTTCTCCAGTGTGCATTACTAAATGCATTTTTAAATTATTATTTTCTGAAAATGATTTAGCACACAAATGACACTTGAATGGTTTTACTCCTGTGTGGATTTTTAAATGTCTTTGTAAATCACCACTTCTCAAGAAAGATTTAGTACAATAATGGCATTTATGTTGTTTATCTCCTGTGTGTATTTTTAAATGAATTTTCAAATAACTATTTTGTGAAAATGATTTAGTGCAATAATGGCATTTATGTGGTTTTTCTCCTGTGTGCATTTTCAAATGATTTTTAAAATTACTACTTTGTGAAAATGATTTAGTGCAATAATGGCATTTATGTGGTTTTTCTCCAGTGTGCATTACTAAATGCATTTTTAAATTATAATTTTGTGAAAATGATTTGGCACACAAATGACACTTGAATGGTTTTACTCCTGTGTGGATTTTTAAATGTCTTTGTAAATCACCACTTCCCAAGAATGATTTAGTACAATAATGGCATTTATGTTGTTTTTCTCCTGTGTGTATTTTTAAATGAATTTTCAAATGACTATTTTGTGAAAATGATTTAGTGCAATAATGGCATTTATGTGGTTTTTCTCCTGTGTGTATTAGCATGTGAGTTCCCAGGTATGAAATTGAGTATGGTTTATCGCAAATTCTACAGGTATAACTAATTCGTTTCTTCATTTTCAATAATAAAATTCTTCAATCTATACTCTGAAAGAAGTAAAATAAATTTAATTGAATGAAGTATCTTTGAAAATACTATATACAGCAGTTTAAATTCACAGCCAAAGTTGCCATTCTAAAAATCAAAGAAATATTTCTTCTACTCTGAGAAAGGCAGGACAGCAAACCACTAATAAACCAGGCGACATATGTAAGATTTGTGGCTTTACTAGCTATGCTAAGCTAAGCTAAGCTAAGCCACCTAAGCTAAGCCAGCTAAGCTTACAGGCCCTGACTATTAATTTTCCTAGAGTGCATGGTAGATAAGACTAATGTGTTCATATGAAATATTGAAAACAATTTGACATTACTTATGTAATGTAGAGCATTCCTAGATCAATGGAAAAGGCATTAGAATGAGCCCAAATATTCTAAGATTTTTTCCTCTATTGGATTTCATATTAGTGTTGTCATATCCGATACTTTAATTAAACATTATTATCATGGGATAAGGTAGAGACTTTAGATTTTGAAATTTCCCCAGAACATGTTACTTTGCCCAAAATAGAGCTGGGGGAGGGGAGTTGATAAGCCAGGGAAATGAGGTCCGAGTTGACCAGCCAAAGGGGGATTTGTGAACTGAATTTATCCCCATAATTATAGATTTCTGATCAAATCAACAGTTATTTTCCCCAAAATTAGTGAACTCTTGTCTAAAAATGTATATTCTTGATCAAAAGTCTGAATTTTTGGCCAAAACCTTTGAATTAATAGCCAAAACTGTGATTTACATTATGATCAATGAACTTAAAATATAAATCGTTGAATTTGGAAATATATATATATATTTTTAAAGCTACAAACACATTTTAAAAAAATAAAATTTGCTTTAGTTTTATTAAAAATCTTTGAATTTCTGGCTCAACTTTAGCTGAAGTCGCTCAATAGCCAAACTTGTTGAACAGTTGACTAAAAATGCTCAATTTTTTACTATCACTACTTAATTTGCTGGTTACAGCTCTGCTTACGCCATAGCTTTAGAAGCAATTAATTTGGAGGAAGGAAAATAAAATTTCATGCTTTAACATTAGATTCAAGTAAAATTCTCAGTGTTTCATCCATTCAACTAAGAAAACACCGCAAAACGGTGTTTTCTTGAACGCCGTTTTGAAAAATTGCAATTCATACGATTACCAACAAATACGATTACTTTGAGCATGTGAAATACCACAAATTTAATTACGGTAAATATAATTTTTATTTGTGATTTTTAGGAAAATAATCCATGTCACAATATATAGATATAGTACCTGGTTGGCATAACTGCATTTTAATAACCAATAACAAATTTAACAAAATTATATCCTAACCTGCTAACTTATCAGTCAAGTTAATTTCTCCGATTTATATTGCCGCATTTGTAGAAACAGCAAAATTCAGTCGCAGATAGATTTCCATTTATCTGAAAAGAATAAAAATGTAATTTAAAATCAAAAATCAACACAAAACTATAATAAACACACTACATATAAATTAATATTTCATTTCTATAAATTTGTGAAAATTATACTATTATCATTAATATAACCAATTATAAACATCTAAAAACCAAGTAAAACATTGTAACATCCTGATTATTCCGACGCCATTGTGACTATATATTAATTTTGTTTTTAAATTCTAATTTCAGCACTGTAAGTTTGTAAATGAAAACACTAAAACCAACTAGCGATAAGAAAAAAACACAAAATTGAAGATTTTTAGATGGTGTGTATTGGTTCTATAAAAAAATGTGAAAAGTTGAGATTTCTTAAGGAATTTCTTCGAAAAATATCACTGTGATGTCAATTTTCAAACATCAATGGCCGAAATTCAAACAATTGTAAAAGTCTCAACTCCTTAATTTGTATAATTCATTGATTACAAGCATAGATCTACCTAATTATGTTCTATTATCAATATTAACTTGGTGCGACTCAAACACGTGCATCTTTTATAATTATTACACTATTTCCCTGAAAGCAGTCTTGATTTACAATTATTAATTCGTAATTTCAGAGCATGTGTCTCTGCTATGGAATTAACAGATACCAGTAAAGTAAAAATTAACTCCCGAAATCGAACTGAACCTGCAATTACTGGAAGTCCAAATCTCCTCGATGTGGCTGGATCAATAAGTTAAAGTTGTCGTTATGTATTTGTAAAGTTTTAATCTGAAAAGAATTTTAACGTAATTAAAAATTAGTTGTTTATGTAAGATAGATGAATCAATAAGATAGCAACAAACAAATATTATCGCTTCTAAATCTTCATTTATACCTGCGAGACAAATATACAACTCTCCATTTGTATTTTTGGAGATGAGACTAGCGCCACGAGAAACTGTAGCGATAATCTGTTGTCGTAACCACAAACTATACCACACGAAGCGCCGTTGCTGAATGTTGATTGTTTCTCGCTAACGTACAGTACTTGGAAGGAATGTGGGCATTTGTTATGCATGAGTTTATGGACGAGTGATTACTTACATACTTACCTAAGTATTTTATCTGTTATTATCATCTATTTTATCTTTTTAATTAAGTAAGTTGAAGTAGGAAGTATTAAGGAGTGATCAAGTGAGAAGAATCCCAAGAGTAGTTTGTGTGGCGTGCTGGAATATTTTATATGTATGGTAAGTTTATGATGGACCAAATTGAACTGGATGTAAAAGCTGCATCGTATAGAGTATAACCAGAAGTATGACTTCTGAATTCATTCCCACTGCTCCATTTTACTAGCATTTTTAGAATATCTTTAAATTCTCCAAAAAACTGTATACGATAGGTAATCTGTTGATTATTTCTGAAGAGTTTTTGAACTGTTTGTGAAGAAAAACTGTAGAAAATCTTTAGAAACCAGCTAAAAATCTGTAGAAAAACTCCAGAGATAATCTGTAGACTTTTTAGCAGGGTAAACAGAAGCTGTTTTATTCTCTTTGTCATGTCACCTGGAATATAACACCTGGAATTATCCCAAAAAACTGCTTAACAAATAGCTTATCAAGGTTAAAGGCCTAATTATTTCTTTATTGTGTTACATAATAACAAGAATTGATTACTAGTAATCAATTCTTGATAATAATGAAATAATTGATCAAAATAAATACGAAGTGTTAAAATGAGAAAAATTTATTCAAGAGTTAGGTTTTTATTTTCTTTTATTTATTTATTTTTTTTAGATTTAGTAATCTTCCAAAAATGTAGTCTGAATAACAGCAATAACAACTGTCCAAATATAAAAATTGCAGATCAAGATAATATACTACACTGCACTGAAAAATGCGACTTGTAGCAAACAATAATTGGTTTGTTTTAGCTAAATGTATCATATGCTTTAACCCTTTGGACACCGCGAAAAAAAGACAACACCGTTTACCGATAATACACACATTTGTGTACATATTAAATTGGGGAGCGGAAGTGCTTTTGCAAATTCGCCAAGTTTAGAGGGCATTAAAAATGCCCACTTTTTAGATTGTGGACTGAGTCCATTCACTAAGGAGGGTTGATCCAGGGGGGAGTTTTAAGCCCGATTCCATGACAAAATATTGCCCATGAAATATCGCGGGACAAAATATCGTCGGCAAAATATTGCCAACAAAATCATCGCCAGGCAACGATATCGCCTAGCGATTACATCGCGCGACAAGATATCACCAACTGCAACTGCAATATCGCCAGACGATATTGCCGTGGTGATTGCCCGATTCGCCGAATCCTGTCTTGTCGAATGGAGGTTTGGTGCCAAAACCTCCAAAAACATGTCAAATTAAATGTGGGAATCGCTGTTCCAGCATCCTAGCCTAGGGGCTCCCGTCCCCCTTGGACCCCCCCACCTAACCTAAAAAACTCCAATAAAATTGAATTTGGGAAAAATTTCACATTTCGCCGAATCGGGCAAACACCACTGCAATATCGTCTGGCGATATTGCGGTTGGTGATATTCTGTCGTGCGATGTCATCGCCAGGCGATGATTTTATTGGTGATATTTTGCTGACGATATTTTGTCCCACCATATTTTGAGGGTGATATTTCATCGTGATTCGTTAAGCCCTCCCTGTTATTGGTTACAGTAAGGTCAAGCACAAGCTGAAACACTTTTGCTAATTGCAGGAAAGCTTGACACAATCTTATGCTGGGATTGCAAGAGGCAAAAATTTTGCATAAGCAATAGCTCAAAAAATTATTGATGAATGATGCTGAAATTTACAGAGAATAAACTTTATATGGACATAATACAAGTAAAAAAATTTCAGATTTTTATCTTTAATAGGAAAATTTTTTTCTATACCAGTAACACACGTGTATACAAATGTGTATACGATCAGTATCCAAAGGATTAATATATTGTAGTTAGAATAAACCAATTATTGTTTGATTTACATATTTTTAGTTGACATTTTTTAGAATATGGAATTTGCTATAGTGATTTGCTGAAGGTACTCAATAGAGACTTAGCAAAACCAAAACACTCGAAACGGACATATAGAAACACTTCTATAAGTTTATACGTGTATATGGAACACAAAAAAATACATGTAGACAAATTTTATATGTAACCTACGTTTTAATGTTCCTCCCATATGTACACACTTAAGGAACTGCTATGCAATTGTAAACACATTTTAAGGCTATAGGCAAAAGTGCTTTTGCAAAATTGCCAAGTTTTGTTGTTATAGAGAAAAGAAAATAAGCCCTTCTTTTTATTTTTAGACACTGGACTACGTCCATTCACTAGGGAGGGTAGATTCAAAAGTTGATTTTAAGCTCTCCCCTGTTGTTAGTTGCAATAAGGTCTAGAACTGGATGAAACACAATAGCCATATTACAGGAAAGCACATCTTATAGTTATGCTGGGACTGCAAGGGGTAATTATTCATAAAATAATTAATGAATGATAATGAAATTAACAGAGAATAAACTTTTCATAAATGCAATAAAACTCAAAAAATTTCAGATTTTTCTCTGTAATAGGAAAAAACTTTTCCTATATGAGGAAACAGGTGTGAAGGTTCGGATCCAGAGAATGACATCATAAGGGTTTAAACAGCTGTGCGCAACGGAATTTATACTAATCGCGGGAACAGCGATAGGAATCGGCCCGTCACAAATATAATTCTGAGGATCCTATTTTATAAGGACTATGATCAGGTTGCGAATAATACCTGGAAGTTAGTTCATGTGGGATGTTGAAATCTGGTCATTTCCATAGTTTTGAAATGACGGTGCAGGTTGGAACCATTATCCAACTTCAATAAAGATGATTTCGATATTTTCTGTTTTATTAATCTGTAAAAGTAACGAATATTCCCCAAATTGGAGAATAAGTGGCGAGATTGCCCACCAGGTTTTCGCGCCAGCAGTCAGGCGTTGGCTGGACTGGACTATGCCATCTTGATGTGGGTTGAATTCATACAATATGATGTTTTCCATGTCGCACTTGGAGAATCGACCGCTCGATTCGCCACTTGTGATCCGACAATCGTGATTGACCTTAACAATCTAATTCGATCGTGGGGACTTGCTAAATAAAGGGAGAAATGTCCAAACAAAATGTGGTGTCCAAATGACACACTTCACGGTTAAACTAAACCAACAGATCATTGTGAAGCAATGATCTAGCACTTAAACGATGCAATTAACTAACAAAAGTGAGGGTTGATCCCATCGACCCATGTGCCTAGACACGAGGATGGAGGTGACATATTTTCTTAGTCCAAATACCGCCCCTTGACCCGGTACCTGGGGAGAAAACTAACCCTAAAACAACAGTCTGAAATGCCGTTCTAACCGAATAACATTATCACTTACAACTCAAGGGTTTCCGGTTCGGAGGACTGCTGAAGTGGGAAAAGGGAGGTTTGAAGTCTTCCATGGAGGCAACTCGGATATTCCGAGTTGAACTTGCACTAAAAGGGAATAAATTAGCTTTTGTGCCAAGTGGAACGAGTCGTTATCCAAATGTAACGACTCTCCATCATCAAGTGATGATATAAAATACTAATGGGACATAGGAATGGTGCTATCACTAGTCCATCGATGTGGTCGCCTTAACCACCACATGGAGAGACTCAAACCTTTCTTTCTGGCCCCCTTGAGAACCTTCTAGGAAGTCAACTAACCTTATTAAATCCAATCTGAGTTGCAGCCTTGACTACAACAGAGAGAGGGAAAACACATTTCTTTTTCACAAGCCTTGACTTGTTGCTAGGAAAGTCCAAACCTAAGACCCTAGCAAATACACTAATCTAAACACTTCTTGAATACATTCAAGCACCAACATGAAATATATAACACTTCCTAGTCACATTCTAGGCCAATATATATACACTTTTTGGTAAACCAAGCTAATAACCAATAACCATGTGTTCGTTTCATTTCATTCCATTTCAGTAAGTCACCTTGTTCTGAGTGAGACCCAGGTATTTATAGGAGTTTCCTATGAATTATGGAGTAAATTCCTTCCTTAACCCAATCGTAGAGTCTTGGGATTAACCAAATTCAATCGTACAAAAGGGATTAAATCCCTGAATCAGAGTCCTCTGCTGACCGTTGGTCCAACTCTGGACCACACGTCTTGTTATGGTTAACCAAGTTAAATCTTTAATTAACGATAAAGTCGTACTCTGATCATAATTCCAACCTCATATTCGGATTCTCCATATCCAAATTGGGTATTATATTTATTGGGATCCAAGAAATAAGTGGACAATAAATAATGGGATTTTTGAAGAGTTTCTAACCGTTACTAGGGTTGGTTGCTATGGCGACGAGCACAGACGATGCGCGATCACCATTCCAACCATCACACAGGTATTTACAAATGTAAACATTTGTGTACACCTGTTTTCCTGGTAGGAAAATTTTTTTCGTATTAAAGAGAAATTTTTTGACTTTAATTACTGTGAGATGGCAACGTCTCCGCCATTGTGGCATTTACATGATATCACGTGATCACTGATCATGTGACTACACCTTATTTCTAAAGACCTATAAACAAATGTTGGACCTATATAAGGTCCAGCATTTGTTAATAAAGATCACTTGTCACCTATTAAGTCAAGTCAGTCTCTTGTGTCCAATCTTATTGTTTACAATTACAAGAGGCAGCCTACGCAAGAGGCAGCCGTCGCAAGGGCATTGTATGGAAAGGGGCAGCCAGCCCAACTCGCACAAGGGCAGCCAACATGCTCGGTGTGGTCCTGCTAATGTGCTTCAATTTATGCTTGACCTTATTATAAACCAGTATAGGGAGAGCTAAACCTATCCCCTCAATGGGTAGACTTAGTCCACCATCTAAAAAGTGAATATTTTTAATGCCCTCGAATGACTAAACTTGACAAATTTGCAAAAGCGCTTCTGCTCAATTTTTGAGGTGTTGCACCCATTTCTGACCCCTAAACCTTAGGCGATTCAGACTCAGCTTGATGAGAGCTTTCATTTAAGGGGTAACAACATATACATCCACTCAAAGCAAATTCATACCAATGTTTTTACGAAAATTGTCTTTTCTTCTTCTTTGATGATTACTAGTTGTCTATTTATAAAACAATATTTGAAGTTATTTTTTTATTTATGAAATTACTTTTTTTCAGAGCAAAATTTGTTTTAAACTCAAAAATGAAAACAAAGAAAACAATCGACTACACCTGTAATACACGCAGCAAGCAGAACGCAGGAGTTTCATCTCTAGGGATACACACCCGAATTCATACTGGAGAAAAATCACATAAATGCTGTTATTGTGCTAAATCTTTCTCAGCAACTGCCGATTTGAGAAGACACTTCAGAACCCACACAGGAGAAAAACCATTCAAATGCCATTTGTGTACGAAAGCATTTGCACAGGATGCCAGTTTGAAAAGACATTTAATAATTCACTCGGGAGAAAAACCGTTTAAATGCTCTTTATGTGCTAAATCATTCACACACAGTGGAAATTTAAGATCACATTTAAGAATCCACTCAGACAAAAAACCATTCAAGTGTCATATTTGCTCTTATTCTTGTAAGTTTTTGGAATGTCTAAAAGTGCACTTTTACAAACATACTGGAGAAAAAAGATTCAATTGTCACTTATGTAATTATTCATGTAACCTCAGAAACGATTTCAAAGTACATTTATGCAAGCATACCGGAGAAAAGCCTTACAAATGCCATATGTGTTCTTATTCGTGCTGTACTAATAGAACTCTGAAAAGACATTTAAGGTCACACACTGGGGAAAAACCATTCAAATGTCACATGTGTGATTACTCATTTCGAGATAGCAGTAATTTGAAAAAGCATTTGAAAATACATGCAGAATAAAACCATTCAGATATATGATAATTTATTTTTATCTTTAATCAGATGATGCGTGCAAAATAATCGTATAGAAAAAAAAATTCATGTAATATTTTCAATATTTTCAAAATTTCTGTATATGGTACTAAAATAAATTGACATACTTTACCTGTGATTTGTGAATACATTTATTTTCTAAACTCTTGCCTTTTTTTTCTAAATAGTTTTTATCTCATCTCATATAATGTCACGTCAATGAGAAGAAATTTTAATTTATCTATAATTTTTCTAAAAGCTGATTGACAAAAGTGTTATGCCGCATTTCCTTATTTTGTAACATAATAATAAAATAATTTAATGTACAAATTAATAAGTATTTAATTTGTATAATACAAAATACGAAAAAAGTATGTAATGTAGAAAATTCAATGAAGATGTCATAATGTTACAAAAACTGTAATAATTATTCAATTCAGAAAATTGCAGATCACATTGGAAGAACCTGTGGAATATCCTTTCATTTCAATAATTTATAATAATCTTCAGATCCAATGACTTTAACGCATTAAAATTCACGCCTTAATAATTTAAGTAATATTATAAAATTTTACAAGACTGAATTTCGTTTCTTCGTCAGACATAACCATTTATCAGGAACGGTTTGAATTTTAGTCAACGATTCATCTTGAGCCGAACATGGAATATGAACTGTAGTTTTTGTTCTTTGAGCTGTTAAATCACAAGATGTAGG
>JAQIXT010001137.1:0-18507 GCA_034700445.1 Stenotaenia linearis | reverse complement strand
CAAACCCAACAACATCCACCAATCCAATCGCAACAACAGCCGCCGATCCAAACCCAACAACACCCACAATCTGTGGGAATGGATCCGACAATTCCGGTAACAAACTATTCTGTGGGTCCACCACCTCTTACTGGTTTTGTACGACAGAAAAAATGAAAAAGGGTTAAATATTAGCATTATTTGGTATTCTAATTCATGTTAAAATTATATTATTAATATCATAATACAATACTTATATTAATAGCGCGGTCATTTATTATATGTGTATAATTGATGAATTAATTAAAATAGAACTATTTTCAATCTATCAGTTTTTTTTTCTTCTTTATTGTGAGTTTTTTTTTTTTAACTATTGAATTTTTCTCTTACTCATGGGAGGGCGCTACCAGCTTTCAATTTAAGCAAGGAGTTGATTTGAGCGAACAGCTTCTGGAGCTGTGGTTTAAACCTACTTGTAATTCTACACAATTTTTTTCTGCTGTTATCAAGAGACTGCAGTATCGCAGTAATATCAAATCATTTCAACTTCATTCTGAAATTTTCTTGAAATTTTTTGCAAGGCATGATTATTTTCCAGGTTAAAAAGGTGAATATTTATTTTTAGAATAAAATAAATTGATTCTATTTGGTTCCGTTTCGTGTTGTAATCGATGTGGTAAGTTACCTTGTTGTTCTGTGTTATTATTAGAAGAAGTACGTAGCTAAGCTATCTCTTACATCTTTTATCTTTATCTTAATTTAAATTTGCATTGATGAACGTAATCGTTAATTTTGTTGGATGTATGATGACTGTAATGTATTTTGCAGACACCCTAGGATATAAAAACAAGTTTTGAAGAACTAGTCGACGTAAGTAACAAAAACTCGATTCATCCAGAACGAAATTACGAAAGAATGTTGCCGAATCATTTTTGAGATACGGACGTTAAATTTCCCGATTAGCAGTTATTTAAAATCATTTAAAAATCAAGGGTGAATTTAATATCATAATTTTATATAGACGTAATGGAAAAAATGGGAGATACGAAAGCTTTAAACATAGACGAGCCGAGATGGGATCAAACCACTTACCATGGACGAGCCCGGCATTTTTTCAGCACAACAAATCCTTTGAATTTATTTGCGTCTACCAGTGATCTGGATAGAGCTAGAAAAATTGTTCAAAAAACAAGGTAAATAAAAGAAATAATAACGCAAAGTATGTTTGTTTAAATTATCTTGAATTTAGAAAAGGGGTTGAACTTGATCTGCCTCCTGAGGATATATGGAGAGCAAAACATCTGTATGATTCAGCTTTCCACCCAGACACCGGCGAAAAAATGCTTCTGATTGGTCGTATGTCAGCTCAGGTCCCAATGAACATGCTTATCACTGGCTGTATGATGTCATTTTACAAGTAATTATGATAAAATTAAAATAAATATTTTTATTAAGATTTACAACTAAAAAAAAACTGATTTATTTAGGTCTACTCCTGCAGTTATCTTTTGGCAATGGATCAATCAATCTTTTAATGCCGTTGTGAATTATACAAATAGAAGTGGAGATTCGCCCATCACGAACATGTGATGACCTTTTACGGTTCAAGTATTAAATGCAATTTAATTTCTTTTTTAAATTTTTTAGGCAGTTGGGAGTTTCATATTTATTAGCATCATCTGGTGCAGTTATAACTGCAATTGGTCTTAACAATATGGTCAAAGTAACAAAAGTTGCAGTGATTTCAAGTAACAAATCGTATTAATAATTTTTATTTTAGAGTCTTCCATCTATTGTGGGTCGTCTTGTCCCCTTCACTGCTGTTGCGGCAGCTAATTGCGTCAATATTCCAATGATGCGAATGCAGTAAGTAATTTTATTCTACATTTGAATACTTAATTTTATCTGGATTATTTTCTAGTGAATTGCAAAAAGGAATTCCAATTTTTGATGCTCATGGACGACGATTGGGAGAATCTAAAGCCGCAGCTGCCACAGGCATAACTCAGGTAGTGCTTTCAAGAATTGCGATGGCATCACCAAGCATGGGTATGCGCAATTAAAACAATTAAGCTATGGTAATAATTATTTTTTCAATCATTAAACAGTTATACCACCCTTGATAATGAACCATTTGGAAAAAAAAGCATTTTTGAAAGTAACAATTTGATTATTGGAATTAATAACAGAGTTAAAATTCCAAATATTTAATAATTAAATTTCAGAAATTTCCATTGATGAGTGCGCCCATTCAAATTCTTATGTGTGGAGTATGGTAATTAAAAATAATAAGAAAACAAATTAATTGCCAACTTACCATTTCTTTACACTTATTTAGTCTGACTTTTGCAACACCAATGTGCTGCGCACTTTTTCCGCAGAGGAGGTAAATATCATTCATTTCATTTCATTTTTTTTTTTTTTTTTAAATTTTTTTTCATTTTGATTTCCTCGCCAACAGCTCTATGCCAGTCAGCAGTTTAGAACCAGAGATGAGAGTTGCAATCGGGAACAAATTAAATGCTCCCGACACCGTTTATTTTAATAAAGGTCTGTGAGTAATAGTAGTATAATGTTTAGATATAAGAAACTTTCTAGTGTGCGTTTGTAGTTTATCATGTGAAATACTGATTTATTTTTATTTAAGTTAATGTCTACTTAACATTCCAGTGATCAACTAAATCATGAATTTACTGTTGATATTTAGGAGCAGTGCAATTAAATTCCATGTGCTGCAAGTGGAAATAAATTTGTAAAAGCGTTTACATCTTGTGATAATGTACAAGTAACTTATTCATATAATTTTTTAAAAAATAATTTTTTATGCCAAAAATTATTTAAAAAAATCATATTTAAAAAGGAATAAAGAAGTGCAATTTGATTACTAATTGGTTCACCTTCATGCAGTATTACACCTTCAATATTATCACAAGATAATTTTATCTTTAGTCTAATTATGTGCAGTTTGACAAATAGAAATACACTTTACAATAATAAAATGTTTAATGACAAAATCTGTTCACAATTTTCAATCTGATTACAAATCCCATAAACTGTGTTGGATTCTCTCGGTTAAAGAATAGGACACTTTTCCCTGCAACGTTTTTTCTTGAATTTTCTGTAAAATAAATAAACAAATTCAAAACGGATTCATAACGGATTCTGACTGATTTTACCCGTTTAAAAATTTGTGCCATTAGTCGATGCGTTTTTTCAGTTTCTACTCTCTTTCGCTTGTCTTTTTGTTCAAGAACTTCGGGTAGCTTGTTGTAGAGCCTGGAAATAAATTTTTACGCATTTTAAATAAAATTTTATCAGATATTAAAATAAACCACCTACTTTTCGGTTTGTTCTCTCATCTCCTTATGACTGAAGACGCGTCTTTGGGGCCTATGCAAATTTTCTACAAAAAAAAAGAAAAGTTAAACATACAATTTTTACAATAAATTATTTTAATTTCTCACCAGTTTCAGGTTCTGGATTTGTAAATCGCTGTTCTCTCAGCTGCGTTAAGTAAATATAATTCAATTGAGCTCGATGTTTACGATCTCTTGCAGCAATTCCTATTTTCTGTTGCCTAGCTTGAGATCTCAAAATAAAATTGCCTTTGAAATAGCTAATTGCATCCTGCAATGATAACTGCACCGAAGTAGCGCCTTCATTGCCATCCGGTTGAACAGCACGTGTAATTACATTTGAATGCGAACCATCTCCAGGGCCTCTCGATTGCAGCCATGGTTTTGATTCATTTAATGTAACAAACCAAGATATACCTGGTATTTGTACTTTTGGTTGAGGCGTACAATAATGGGAAGACATTTCAGTTGGATTTGAATCCATTTTTGTCGTTTTCGAACCATCTATTTTTCGGAGCGTCTTCCCTAATACTGGTTTTACAGGAATATTTTTTAGTCTTTCCTTTTTCGGTGTAGGAATTGAAACAAAATAACGGTCGTGTAAATCCTCATTTTCTGATTCTTCGTTTTGATGACAATTGCATCCGCAATGTTCTAAATCGTTTCCATCTATCAAATTTTTCACAATTTTCGGTTTTTCTTTAACCATTTTACTTTTTCGAATATTTATTTCTAGTGGCTGATATTTTAAAGGACTCGAATTTTTCTTCTTCCTCCTCTTTCCTTCTTTGTTTTTCTGTGCTTCCAATAATAATTTCTCCACTTTTTCCAACCATTTAATTTCGCGTTGTAAACGCCTTACGTAACTGCTTTTTTGTTTTTCAATTAAACTTTTCATATCAGTCCCTTTATCAACAGTTTGTGACTCTGAACTAGTTTCAGTATTATTTTTCGAAATCGCCTTCAATTCCTTCCATCTTCTGGAATCTGTCGTATAGTTCGTCGATACAGAAGAACTGCCCTCCATTTCTACAGAACTGAACTTCTCCGATTCGTCGGACGAATTGAATTTCCCAAGCGTCTGCAAGAATCCTATGTCGCACGTGCGACCGTTTTTCATAAAATTTAGATAATCCATCGACATTGTGCGACACCTAGAAATGCAGAAATAAACTAATTATAAACTAAATAAACAAAACAATCATTTTATAAACATTTCCAAACTTCTGGCAACGCGCAAGCAATTTTCACACCAATGACACTATTGTATAAAAGGTTGTTTATTGGCCCATCAGTACAAAATCGTGAAATTCGAGTCATGTATAAATTTACCGAAAATTTTTTTGTTGTTACCTAAATATTTACAATTTTTTTTCACACATCACCTAAACCTACACATCTCAGATTTAGGCGCCTTCAACTTCACCAGCTGACGCAGCTGCATCTGGTTGCCTAAAAATTAAAACAATTTAAAATCAGTAAAATGTAATCGCCGCCTTTAAAATTTACTTTGGTTCCAAATCTGGCAAATTGCAAGTCGACATCAACTGCATACTCGTCACTTTAAAATCCTCATCTCCGGTCGTGTCGCTTTTCGGTTTGTAAGTGCCCGTGATGTAGAAATTAACCGGTTTTCCAGTCGTCAGGCTTTTCACGGCTCCAGACCCGCTCTCCTCCGCCATTTTGCTCCAATCTGCTGTAGAGTGCACATACTTAAGAACTCCATTAAGAATGGCCTTGCGCGTGACCATCGCGCTCGACCCTTCATCTTCCCCATTTTCAATATAAACGTGAAGATGTGCATCCGTACCACTGCTCTCTGCTTGAGGTTTTCCAAACGCGGTTTTGATGTGTGATGCGCAGATCTCGGTGAAAGTTCTCTTCGGTGGATGTTCCTCGTCCTCAGCTGGAATTCTCGACGTTATGATCGTCAACGCTTCTTCGTTCAACCGCTGCAACGCTTTGATCTCATCTCTCAGCGCCTCTGAAATCGCATCCGACTCTTTGCCTTCGCCTTCTTCGCCTCCTTCGCCGTTGTTTGGGCAACCCCCGGACGTCGATGGAGGTGGACAAGGAGGGGGACAAGGAGGTCTGGGCGGTGGGCACGTGCTCGTCGATTGTGGTTGTGGTTTGGGGCACGATATTGGGCATGGTGGAGGGCATATTGGAGGGCAAATTGGTGGGCACGGATTAGGGCATAGAGATGGGCATGGACACGCACATGCGCAAGATGGAGGGCAAGTCGGCATTCCAAAGCAAGGAGTTGGACATCTAGGTAGTTGTGCACATCCAGGTGGATTTCCTCCAGCCGTCAGTTTCGGGCAGGAGATTGGAGGGGGTGAACCGCAGCCGCCTTGAGATGCACTTCCTTCAGCAGGGCAAGCGTCAGGCAGTACACAAGACTTAGTACCGGGTCCCATGTGTTTCTGATGTTCTCTTTGTTCGCTGTCCGCAATTTCCAATGTGCCGTAAGGAGTTTTA
This sequence comes from Stenotaenia linearis, assembly GCA_034700445.1. Taxonomy (NCBI): domain Eukaryota; kingdom Metazoa; phylum Arthropoda; class Chilopoda; order Geophilomorpha; family Geophilidae; genus Stenotaenia; species Stenotaenia linearis. Next base: position 12,691 of record JAQIXT010001137.1, on the reverse strand, counting down.
TCCAGAGATCTGTATTTTCGATGCATGTTCCAATCGATGGCTTGATCGTCGTCGCCGCCTGCTTTTGGACATTTGGATCTGCCGCCACTTGGAGGTGCGGGACAACCCGATGGCATACTCGGCATTGGGCAAGATGGTTTTGATGACGGCATTGGGCAGGATGATCCACCACATTTTGATTCGCCCGATTTGTCCGGTTTAGGGCAAGAAGGAGGGCACGAAGGGGGAGGACAAGCTGGAGGCGGGCATGCAGGTGGGCAAGGGCAAGGGCAAGGTGCATCGCAAGGACCGCAAGGAGCACAGGGACCGCAAGGACCGCAAGGTCCACAGGGACCACAAGGGCCGCATGGACCACATGGTCCGCAGGGACCACAAGGGCCACAAGGACCGCAAGGACCGCAAGAAGGACCGCAGGGACCACCTGGACCACAAACAGGGCCACAAGGAGGTGCGCAAGGATTATTTGGGCTGCAAGGACCGCAGGGGCCGCAAGGACCACAGGGACCGCATGGACCGCATGGACCGCAGGGACCACAGGGACCGCAAGGACCACAAGGACCACAAGGACCACAAGGACCACAAGGCAGTGGACCGCAAGGACCACAAGGGCCGCAAGGACCACAACTACCACAAGGTCCTGGACCGCAGGGACCACAAGGACCGCAAGGACCACAAGGACCGCAAGGACCACAAGGACCGCAAGGACCACAAGGACCACAAGGACCACAAGGGCCACATGGACCGCAAGGACCACAAGGCCCTGGTCCGCAGGGACCACAGGGACCACATGGACCGCAAGGACCACAGGGGCCACATGGACCGCAAGGACCACAGGGGCCTGGACCGCAAGGGCCACAAGGCCCGCATGGACCGCAGGGGCCACAAGGACCGCAAGGACCACAAGAGCCGCAAGCACATGGTCCACAAGGACCACATGGTTTACAGGAGATGCACGGTGGTGGGCAAGGGCAGCCGGGTGGTTTGCAAGGTATGCAGGGCAAAGGGCAAGGTGGTGGAGGACATGGTTTAATACAAGGTGGGCATGGACACGGTCCGCCAGCAGAAATACGTCTTTGGGTGTCTTTACTTTCGCTTTCATTTTCGTCCATAGCTCCTACGCAGTCTCGGTCAACAGTTCTCGCTTTTCTGTGTTGGAAATTCAATTGGTCATCGGGTTTAGGAATTGCTACAGGTGGGTAAGGGCAACAGCAAGCACCGCCAGCTCCTCCTGCACGTTTTCTGGCCACTTTCTTCGGATTCGACAAAATTTTATTCCTCAGTTCGTTGAATTTATTATACTGTGCAAGTGCAGCGTCCATGTGTTGTGGCGGTGGACATTGCGATCGTGTCCAGTCATCGGGTGAACTTATAACTGGTCTCTGCACCGTTATATGACCCAAATCAGCACCTCCTCGAAGGCAGTCACGGGCTTTTGGACAAGTACCAGGTGGCAATTGAAAAGAAACCGGACAGGCAGCTGGATAATTATAATGTCGAGCTTCGCGTTCCTCGGCGGTACAAACGTCAGTTTCACCAAAACACGATTTGTCAATGCTTCTGAATTTACTGTGAATAACGTATTCGACATCGCAAACTTCAGTTATTCCTCCGCCCGAACTCTTACCAGGACATTTATTTCCACGCGACGGTCGACATTCAGGTGGCAAACAGATGGTGGGAAAAGTGTTGGGCATGTCTGGACACTGTGGTGGACAAGGGCATCCAGGACGACCGCAATATTCCAATCTTTCTTTGAATTCTTGTCTTTCCTTCTCCAACGCACTCGTGGCACCAACTGGGGTCTTATCGACAACTCGTTGTTTCCACTTGTATTCCAAATCGGTGTTAGGTGGATTCGACATTCCTCCTCTAAGACGACATTCATCCTCCTCCTCCCCCATGTGTTTAAATAAGCCAGTGTCCATTCCTCCTGGCAATTCGCAACCTTTAGGCGTTGTTCTCCTCCTCGGAGTTTCGTACGACCCTTTTGTAAGACACGGATTTTCACAATCCGACCCCGTTTTTGTGGCACATGGATCTGACTTTTGCTTGTCGCAATCGCGTTCGCACGGATTTTCTTTAGTAGGATCGTCGTTCATATCCATGCATCCAATCAATTTACATTCTCGGTTCGCGCCGGTCCCCGTGCATCGCTCTTCCTTTTTCTTTTCGCACGGATCGCATTTGTCCTCTTTAATGCCACACTTGTCAGCGCCAGATGATAAACGATGGGCTACGTCGCTCGTCATTCGTTCTGACTCGCTTTCCGGCGACAATTCGATGTGTGGAAGTGGAATTGCATTTTTTTGAGGCGCAATAAAATCTTCAGTTTCGTATTGATGACGAAGTCCGCTCAAAACTGACTCTGTATCCATGGTAACATCCTGAGTTCTAGCAGACATCATGGATCCTTTATCATCGTGACTCGACAATTTATCCTCGTGAGCCGACAAATGAGTGGACATTTTATCCTCGTGACCAGACAAATGAGTGGACATTTTATCTTCTTGAGCGGACAAGTGAGTTGACTGTTTATCGTCGTGAATCGATACTTTATCGTGAATCGACACTTTCTCATGAACAGATTCATGAAATTCATCTTCGTGCATCGACAATTTGTCCTCGTGAACTGAATGCCTCGAGTGTTCATCTTCGTGGATCGAGTGTTTGCTCCCAAAAGGCTTATCGTCGTGGATCGAGTGTTTGCTCCCAAAAGGCTTATCTTCGTGGATCGAGTGTTTGCTCAAGTGTTTCTCTTCAGGGCGATTAATTTCCTGAGTTGATCTTTTATCATGCAACGATCCTTGAGTCGATTCGTGGATTGAATGGACCGACCCATGAGACAACTTCTCCGCACTCTTTTTCGCTTCTTGCTGAAGTTCAGCGGGTTTTTCAGCCTGTTGTTCATTTTCCACAATCGTTATTTTGCTAATTTTACTCGGCTGCATTAATCTTTCAGTTTCTTCTTTCTTTAAATGTTCTTTCGAACCCAAAACTGAGCCACTCTCGACTCTAGCCACATTGTGAGTAAACTCCTCCATCGTCTCAATAGGTGTAGTTTCAGGTGTTATGTGTTCGACGGGTATTTGTCGGGTATGCTCGACATGAGTATATTCAGGTACCATGCCTTCGGGCAAATGTTCGACCATTCCGTGTTCTGGAAAGTCCATTACATTCGCTGGCATATCCATTTCTCCTTCAGTTGTAGTTTTACCAAGAACATCAGTTTCCGCTCTCTTCGATTCTTTCTCGTGTTTGTGCGACCTCTTTTCCTTATCCCGTTTCCTGCTTTTCTTCTCACTTTCGCCTCCAACCTTCATTTCGTCGCCACTCGTCGGTTCGGCATTCTTTTTCTTTTGCATCGGCATATCTGCACCACCTCTCAATCGTTCCAACTCCTCATCGTTTGCAGAATCCAATTTCGAACTAGACACGCTTTGTTTGCACAATTCCTTCTTTTTCTTGTGCACCGCATTCGGACAAACTGGACCGTTGGCCTCGCACTCTTCGCTCGACTTCACTGGTTTACTGTTACACTCGCTCGAATCTCGATCCGACGGTGGTCTTGAAATTGAAATTTCTTCCTTTTTTGATCCCAGAGTCAAATTTCCGTTCGATTCATTCTCAATTTTAGTATTACTCTTTTCGCGTCTAAGTCGTTTATCAGCTCCTCCCTTCATTCTGTCTTCTTTGTGGTTCGCATCTTTGTTGTCGTCGTCACATTTAGGTTCCGGCGGGGGGCAAGGGGGTTTAGGTGGTGGGCAAGGAGGTGGACAAGGTGGTGGGCAAGGGGGCGGTGGGCAGGGAGGTTCTTTTGGGGGACAAGGAGGCTCTTTTGGAGGGCAAGGAGGTTCGGGGGGTGGACACGGTTTATCTCCGCTGTTTTCTGGTTTACCGCCGCTGTTTTCTGGTTTACCAGGTTTACCGTGATTTTCTTCCTTTTTCGGTTTGTCGGAACCACCTCTCAGTCTGTCTTTCGAATTCGATTGATTTTCAAATGTTATTTGACAGGACTCATCTTTAATAGGTTCTTGAGTATTTACTGTGCCGCCTAATTTATGCTCCTGACGCTTTTGATGTTCTTCCCACAAGAGATGTGCACCAGGACCTCCAGCAAGACGGGCCTCAAAACACTCCTCCCTTTCCTCTTTCTTCTCCTTAGGGCATAAAAAACCGGTAGCTGCGCAAATTTTTTCTTGAATAGACTGTTTTGGTTGCTGATCGAAGCATGGATCTTGTACTCGGTAACAACCGGTATGTTCGTGTTTGGTTTTTCTCTCTTCTTTGGCCACAGCCATGTCGGCTGTTATTTCGACCGAACCCTTTAAATTGTCAGCTCCAGATCTCATTCGAATCCCCAATCTTCTGAATGTATCAGCTCCACTAAACATCCGTTCATTTTCATGAGATTCGCAAAGACAACATTGACTTGGAAATCTGTGGTGACTCTTTGGTGGTGGTGGAACTGTTGACGCCGGTTCTTCTGGCGGACAACAATATTCCAACTCGTCACAAGGATGGCAAGGATCGTCGTCGGTGCAAGGTTGTGGAAGGTCCAGTGCGCATGGATCTTTCGGCGGCTCTGGAGGGGCTTCTGGAGGGGCTTCTGGAGGGGCTTCTGCAGGTGGAGGAACTTCGGCAGGCGCTTTTGCAGGTTGTGCGGCGTCTGGCTTAGTAGTAGCTTCGGCTGCAGGCGCCGCAGCGGCAGCAGGTGCGGCGGCAGCAGGTGCGGCGGCAGGTGCGGCTGGACACCACATACCGGTCAACTTACAAATGAGGCCAGGTTTCGGTTCTTCGGGTGGTCCTTCGGGTTCCTTGCCATGCTTTTTCTTGCCGTGATGTAAAAAATTCATTTTGAGTGCAGGATTGTCCGACCCAGCGCTCAGCCTTTCGTCGAAGCTTTTTCCTCCTTTCTTTTCATCTTTGTGCTCATCTTTATGCTCATCTTTGTGCTCATCGTCGCACTTGTCTTGAGGTGGTGGTGGGGGTGGTGGAGGTGGGTCGCATTTGGGCTCTGGCGGAGGTTCGCATTTTGGTTCGGGCGGCGGTGGATCGCATTTTTCATCATGTTTTCCTTCCGCTTTCGGCTCCTCTTCCTTTTTTGGTTTGTCGGAACCAGATTTCATTCTCTCTTTATCCTCCGCTTTATGTTCCTCTGGTTTTGGATTATTTGGATTGCTTGGATTACTCGGTGGATTAGGACCGTCGCACTTTGGCTCAGGTGGTGGCTCGCATTTAGGTTCCGGTGGTGGCTCGCATTTAGCTTCAGGTGGGGGAGGCGGGGGTGGTGGTGGCGGACATGAACCTTCGCCCTCGGCTTTAGCATCGGGTTTGGCCTCTGGTTTGGCCTCTGGTTTCTTATCGGCACCAGCTCGCAATCGTCCTCCTTGATCTTTTCCTCCATCCAAACGACATGGAGGCTCTTTCTTGCAATCGTCTTTTTTATCGTCTTTTTTAGGAGGGGGACATGGGGTTGGTTGACCGCAGCAAGGATCAGGTGCTGAGATTCGAGGTTTGGAGCAGTCATCCTTGCAACAAACGTCAGGTGCTGTAATTGTTGGTTTGGTGCAATTATCTTTACCACAATTCGCTGGAGCGCAGGGATCGCACTTTTTAGGTGGACAAGACTGCTTCACTTCTACTTTACCAGAAAGATTGCAACAATCGTTTTTGTCACTGCCACCGCTCAATCGATTCGAATTCTTGCAATTACATGTGCTAGCACCCCGACATTCTGCAGGATTGAAGCAACAAACATCGGGCGCAGTCAGGGTAGGTTTTGAACAACATCCGTCGTACTTGGGTTGGCATTCACAACTCTCCTTTCCGCAGCATTTGGCTGGTTGTCTGCAACAAGGATCCGGCGCTGATATTTTAGGTTGACTGCAACAACTGTCGAATTTCAAGCAATCACAATTTTCCTTTCCGCAGCATTTGGTTGGTTGACGGCAGCAAACGTCCGGTGCAGTTATGGTCGGTCTAGTGCAGCAACTATCGAACACGAAGCAATCGCAATTTGCTTTTCCACAGCATTTGGTTGGTTTACGACAACAAATATCCGGTGCCGTTATAGTCGGTCTCGAGCAACAACTGTCGTATTTCATGCAAGTGCAGCTTGCTTTTCCACAGCACTTAATTGGCGTTCTGCAGCTCACATCTGGTGCTGTTATTGTTGGTCTCGAGCAGCATGCATCGTATTTTGTGCAAGTGCACTCCGCTTTTCCACAGCATTTGGTTGGTGTTCTGCAACAGATATCAGGAGCCGTTATCGTTGGTCGTTTACAATCGTCCTTCTTGCAACATGGCTTCGGACAATTTGGCGGGCAACACGATGGCGGCGGGCAACACGATGCTTTAGGTGGTGGGCAGCATGGCGGAGGTGAAGGGCAGCATTTAGGTGGTGGGCAACAAGGCTTTGGAGGACAGCATGGATCCTTAGGAGGCGGACAGCAATCTGGTTTAGGTGGCGGACAGCAGGGTGGTGAAGGGGGACAGCAAGGTTTGGGTGGAGGTGGACAACAAGGTGGCGGTGATGGGGGACAACAAAGTTTAGGTGGTGGTGGACAACAGGGTGGCGGTGATGGGGGACAACAATTTGGTTTAGGGGGTGGACAACAAGGTGGTGGAGATGGCGGACAACAAGGTTTAGGTGGTGGAGGGCAACAACTAGGTTTAGGTGGCGGACAACAAGGCGGTGGCGATGGCGGACAACAAAGTTTAGGTGGTGGAGGGCAACAGGGTGGTGGTGGGCAACAACTAGGTTTAGGTGGAGGGCAACAAGGTGGTGGTGGTGGGCAACAACTAGGTTTAGGTGGTGGACAACAAGGTGGTGGTGGACAGCAGGGTGGCGGTGAAGGAGGACAACAAGGTTTAGGTGGAGGTGGACAACAATCAGGTTTTGGTGGTGGACAACAAGGCTTAGGTGGACAACAAGGTGGTGGTGGTGGACAACAATCTAATGTAGGGGGATAACTAGGTTTAGGCGGTGGAACTGCTATTCTGGGAGGACAACAATCAGATGGGCATGGTTTTGAAACTGGGGCACAACATGGCGATTGACAACAAGGTGGACAACACGTTTGTTTCACTTCAACTGGTCCAGTCAACCTGCAGCAATCATCCGCTCCCTTTTTTGGATCCAATACTGGGACACTACAAATTATATTTGGTGTACCACAAGGATCGTGACAAGGCGATTCTTTAACTAAAACAGGGCCAGAAAGTTTACAGCAATCTTCTGCTGGTCGACTTTTTGGATTGTAAGTGACTGAACAGCTGGGATCGATAGTCTGACAACAGCATTCGCCAGTTGGTTTCGTACAAATGCAACAGCATTCATCGAGTGGGATAATGTGGCCTCTCAAAGAACAATCTTCGTCATCTTCTGGGCAAACGGGTGGAGGTTCTTTTTTACATTCGGGCTCACCACAAGGAGCAGCGGGAGTAACTGTAGGAGTTGTAGGAGCTGGACCACCAGCAGATGGACAAAACATGCCGGTCAATTTACAGATTTTCTCTTGAAGACTGGCTTTAGTGATACCCTTAAATGCTTTGCCGCCGTACGAGTCATCGCCGCAAATTCCTCCGTCACAATCGTCTCTATCTTTACATTCGTGCCAATGTTCGGATGTACACTTATTCTTTTCGGGTGCATCCGCTCCAGAATGCAATCTTTTATCTTTATCTTTGTCTTTATCATTATTTTCCTCAGCTTGAGCTGAAGAAGTGTCCTTTGGTGGTGGGCAAGGAGGTGGGGGAGGTGGACAGGGCGGTGGAGGTGGTGGACAAGGCGGTGGACAAGGTGGTGGAGGGCACGGGGGCTCAGCCGGTGGGGGTGGTGGGCATGGGGGTGGCGGACAAGGTGGCGGTGGAGGTGGAGGGCAAGGAGGTGGCGGACAAGGCGGTGGTGGACAGTCATCCTTCTTTTCAGGTTTCTTGTCAGAACCAGCTCGCAGACGCTCACGGGAATTGAAGGCTTGCGGTCCATTCTGACCACAATCTTGATTACCCTTGTTGATATCGCAATTTCCACCGGGACAACATTTTTCTTCCTCTTTAACTTCGGTTTCCTTTGGTTTCTCCGCATGAGTGGGATCGTCGGAACCTGCAGATAACCTCTCCCGGTGAACATCGGCACCTGCACACAAGTTGTAATAATTGTTTTTCGGGCAACAAGGACCGGGAATGCATCGTATGCGATCTAATTGCTCTTTTTCGATAACATCCAAATCTCCCGCTGTGCTCTTATCAACCGATCGTTCTCTTTTGTGTTGTGTAAAATATTCTAAACCAGGTAAAAATGCTTTATCACATTTAGAGGCAGCTGATGGTTTTGGAGCGGGTTGTTCTTTCTGGCAAGTAAATTTGTCAGATCCAGCAGTGAGTCGAAAGCAGTTTTCCTTCACTTCCAATGGTTTGTCGTGTAATTCGTCAGAACCCGCGGTCAATCCACACAATTCGCTCTTAGTTGGACCACTAGTTGGACAACAAGGGCCTGGGACGCATCTGATTTTATCAATTTGCTCTTTCTCCAAAACATCCAAATCTCCTTTCTCAGTCTTGTCAATCGTTCGCTCTCGTTTGTGTTGTTTGTAATACTCGATACCTTCGTCAGGTACTGGAGTTCCGCATCTATTCTTTGGAGCTTCTGCTTCCTCGGATTTTGGACAACATTGCAAAAATTCGTCTCCTCCTCCCAGATTGGTCTTACGAGGTCCAGTAGGGCAATTTGTAAATTCGTCAGTCTTCGCAGGCTCCTCCTTTTTCTTGGGTGGCATAGTCGCATCAGTTGGACACGACACGCAACCATTGTATTGTGCGTAAGGATTGGATCCAGGTACACACACAATTTCAAATTTAGTAACGCATTTCCTCGAATCCTTTTGCTCTTTTTCGCAAACGTCCACATCCCCATTATCGGTCTTGTCGATGGTTCGCTTTTTTGTGTGCGATTGTCCATACTCTTCCTTCTCGTCTGGTAATCTCGGTCGTTTAATCGTATAAGGTCTTGGTCCACACGGACACATTGGATACGCGAAAGGTGATGGCATATTTTGACAGAAATCGGTTCCTTCTTTCTCCAGTGTGTCGATTCGTCCACCGACATCTTTGTCCACTGCGCGCACTTTCTTTGTAGTTGCGCATTCAGACTCCAACCTCTCGAATGGCTCCAATGGTTTGCATGGTGGGGATGGACTTCTAGGTGGTGCGAACGATCTCTCGCATCGCTTGCGTTGGCTCTCAACGATGCTCAGTTCTCCACAACCGCTTTTATCCACACTTCTAGACTTCTTATCTATGGTGTACTCTCCATTATCTGCAGGGCAGGGAGGCGGGCATGAACAGGGAAACGGCGTACAAGGCGAATAAGTACCGCACGGCGATGCAAGAGGGTAAGGGGGCGAAGAATAGTAAGTTGACGATGCGCCGCAAGGCCCTGGACATCCTCCAGGAACCACACATGGTCCAGATGGCAAACAAGGTCCGTTTGGTCCATAACGACATGGTCCGCAGGGCGCACCAGGTCCACAAGGCGAGCAGGGTGATACATCGCAACCACCACAAGGTCGTGGGCTGCACGGTCTACAGGGTCCGCAAGGTCCACAAGGTGGGCATGGAGGAACGGTCAGTGTAAAGGCCCTAGATGTCACAGGCGGGCATGGAGGGCAGGGGCCGTATGGTCCACAAGGGGAACAAGGATCGCAAGGTCCGCAGGGTCCGCAAGGTCCGCAAGGGCCACAAGATCCATATGGACAATAACCGCAAGAAGCGCATACTCCACAGGGATTGCATGGTGAGCAAGGTCCGCAAGGTGGTCCACATGGGGATCCACAGGGTGGGCAGGGACGTGGCATGGGGGCGCAAGTAGTTCCAGGTCCATCAGCTGGTTTGCCACTGCTGTGTGGCGCCGAACATGGTGGGGGCGAGCATGGTGGTGGACATGGGCCTTGTCGTCTGCGATCTTCTCTATCTTCCATTGCTCTAAGATTGATGGCTCCTGCAGGTGTTTTATCCATCGCTCGATATTTACATTGTTGATATTTCTGCGCATCGTATGGTGCAGGTGGGCTTAACTGACCAACGCAAACCGATTTTCGAGCAGCGGGTCCACAGGGAGATGACGAAGGGCAAACTGCTTCAGCAGTTGGTCTAGATGTACGTTTAAATTCTCGTTGATCGTCGTTCGATTGAGAATAAACTCCCGCAACGTTTTCCACGTTGTAAGCTTGCTTGTGGTGGCCAAATATCTCCTCACTTTGAAACGCTGTGTTCCAAAATGTGCTGTATTGTTGATTCTCGGCTCTCAACGCCGGATTTCTCATCTCCAATGGATACATATCGCAAACTTGAAGTTGGATCAACGGGAAAGGCATAAATTGGGGCGGCCCATTTCGTCTCTTTAAATCCCTTTCTTGGACTTGACGACGTTCAAAACAAGCCTCGTTTGCAGCAGCCTTGGCGAAACTGTGATGGCGGTTATGATGTTGATAAAATTCTTCACCAGTTGTTAATGGACAGCCGTTATCGTATTGCAAATTCCTGTTGTGTGATGGACAAGATCGGCAGGGCTTGCATAATGGAGTGGATTGACGTCGAAAATTTCGTTCGTCGCATTGGCGGATTTCGCCACAACCAGTGGGAGTCACGTCGATCATCTGTTGTTTCTTGTTGTGTGTAAACACTTCGGCCGTTCCTGGACAACATCCTTCTCCAGTTCGTTGCTCCAAAATGTACCTCTCGCATTCGTTTGTGTTGTGCTGTTCGCAGTTGTCGACCAAGCATACTTGTCTGAAGTTGTTATCACGAACGTAGTGAACGTTTTCGGTATTGGAACAGCATAAGTAGTCCCTCACACCTCCAACTCGGCATTGTAAGTCGGTCACCAAATTGCAAATATTGGCTGCGTGGTCGCCCAAATTCACTTTCTCATCCAAAGTACGAGGTCCAGCCAGACTGGGTTGGCGGCAAGGTAGAGTTCTTATACAGCAGACTGGTCCGCAAGGGTTGCAAGGTCCACAAGGCCCGCACGGTCCACAGGGTCCGCAAGGACCGCATGGCCCACAAGGTCCACAAGGTCCACAAGGTCCACAAGGTCCACAAGGTCCACAAGGTCCACAAGGTCCACAAGGCCCACAAGTTAAACAAGGATCGCAAGGATTGCAAACTGGTGGACAAGTAGGTCCCAAAATATCTGTATCATCGTGCAATTGGTGCAAAACGTTAGGATCGATCACCTCGTTTATTTCGGTGACGCAGGGTGGGCAGTGGTAAGCAGATTGTGGTTTGTCGCTTCCAGCTGGTGGATGGGATGAGTCTCCTTTGCATGGCTCTTTGCATTGCTTCTTCGGGTCTGATTTGTTGCTCTTTTTAGTCGAATCCGTGTCTTTGTCGTCGTCATCTGGCATAGGTGTGTACAGGGGCGGATAGTCAGCGTCTGGAAAATTGTCATAGGTGTATTCAGTGGCAGCGATGGGCGATTTCATCAATTCGCATGTTCCACCCGCAGCCATGCGGAATTTCGGTGTTCGACTATTCTGTTGGGATGAGGCCGCCATCGGTAAGTCGGTAGAATTGCTGCTGACCGTTGTCAAATCCTCCACTTCTCTATCAACGGACGGTAAGGTCGGTGATGTGTGGTCGTTTGCAAGTTTTAAATGCATTCTAAATATTTTTAAAAGTAAAAAAAAAATTAAATCTAGAAAAATTAAATTAAATATCAATAAATTAAAATGAAATAAATTCAAACCTTATTCCAATTAAATTAAAAATCTAAATTTAAGAATTATCATTGTAACTAGCTGAAATCGTAACCCGATAAATTTTAACGTGTTGCATGTTCTAAAGATGGAAGCTTTTAAAAGCTCGAGATCGGTATCCTAGCAACCAGCTAAAAGTATGGTTGCCTAGGCGAATAGAATTTAAAAAATGAAAATAAAATTAAATACGTTTAAAATTCCACTTTTAACTAATTTTATGAATAAAAATTAATTCGAATACTCACTTGTGGGTTAAAACCTGCGATTTCTTATGCCGGGAGATCTTCAGGTCGAGAAATTCATCGCTTTAGAATTAGGCCGAGCTGGATTCTATGAACGAAGATTTTTAAAGGCCCTTTTCTTTTTTTGTTTTTTACTTTATAGAGGAACTATGTGTTTTCAGTTATTTCTTAATACAAATAACATGATTTTTTACTTTTGGTTTTTTTAAAAAAAGTCTCCCGTTAATACGGCCGAGATAACTGAAAATTCAGAAGAGAAGAACTCCGAACATCCGTAACCTTTTTGTTCCTCAAATTTAGTAGCTTGCGCGCGCCAGAAGTTTGGAACTAAGCATGACATACACTTCAATTATTATTTACTCGAGACAAAAACAATAGCACGTGACATGTCATCAATACAAACTTACGGAATTAAATACCTATTTTAGTTCCTAAAGTTTCCGAAGTCACCGTTACGACGCCATTTTTGATATCAGTTTAAAAATTGTAGAACCAGACACAAGTTTGTTGGAATTTCTAAAATAAAACCATGCCTATATTATTTTTCTTGAATAAATGTTTAATGTTATAGAACAATTACTAAGCTTACGTTTCGAATTTGTAGTTAAAAGGAATGATTTGAACCGTCCCATGCAGAATCCACCGTTCGAATTTTCATTCTTTTATTACGACCGGTCGCGACCGGTCGCGTTT
>JAQIXT010001136.1:0-18508 GCA_034700445.1 Stenotaenia linearis | reverse complement strand
TTTTTTGGACCCTTTAAAGCCTTTTCCTGAGTTTCTTTGAGTCTTTTCACCTACTCTGTTGATTTTAGCTCTTTATAGAGATCTAATTAGGCTTGAAAACATAATTAAATCGTTAGGCTTTTCTGCCTAACTCGAGCCTCGCCCTTCTCCATCCGGCCCTTTCCCTGGTCCAATGTAGTTACGACACAGATTCCAACCCAAAATAATCCATAAAAACCAATTGCAATACAAAATAACAAATTAAGATTCAATTCTAACCCAAATTAACACAAAACCAATTTCAAAATTTGGTAAACGCAACAACACAGTTACTATTACAGCCAACAATATGAAAAACTAATCTTATAAAATTTAACAACAATTCAGTGCCAAGGTGCGATACTAAGCCGAACTGGCAGGTTATGAAATTGCTCGAGACTACTACAACCCACTCACCACGAGCTGTGGTTTCGAGTTGCCGCTTCATTGACCTGAGCCGCAACGATAATAAGAAAAAAGAAGCACGTTTCTCATATTTTATCTTTTCCTTTATTACATAGATACGCTGATGAAATTCTGCTCAAGAAACTTCCTCTGTAAACCGTTTGTTTTACATTCATACCTTCATACAAAACACATTTAACTACGATGTCACACAATTTATTACTTTGATGCAAATGAGTTATGGCGTGTTAAATTTGTAATTTCCTTTGTAAATTTTTTTTCTAAAAAATTTTTAAAATTTTTTTTTAAAATTCAGGGAAATGTCTAAAGTAATTTATTACTTGGCGTCCTCTTACAACTCGCGGTTACGCTAGTAATTACGTAATAATGAGTTCTGAAATAAGATTAATTTGCTTTGATCTTGTGAAATCGTATCCGTTATCCTCTAATTTTAGTAATTTTATTAATAAATTGTAAAGCATCTCATATTCTGTTATTATTAAGTTTTAAAGCTGTGTTTCTTGTATTAAATTCTTATATTAAATTGACAAAATTGAAGTGCGTGAAGCCAAGGAATTTCAAAGAATTTCAAAGAAAAAAAATCAACAACATCCTCAACTTCTTAAATTATCAACAACTGCTACCACAAATGCCTCGGAGCTAATTTAAAATCAAATAACATCTCTAAAACAAGCAATTAAATAGTTAGCGATGATATTACAGTTTCTCCATTCCTCCATCGTAATTCAAAAGCTACTAAGCTCAAGTCATTTAATCAATATTTTACAGTAATGGAACAAATTCAAAGTTTTGAGATGAATAATATGTCTGATGTTACTACATAAAGATGCATTTTTCATTTTGTAAGTGCTGAGCTTCGTATATCATATATAAACGAGGCTGAATTAGAGCCATTAAATTGTAATTTAGGACTTGCGCAAGTCAATAGTATAAAATGGGATTCAGTATATCATTGAAATTAATTTAGAAGACACAAACACTCCATTAGTGGTATTAGGAATTCTAAATTTAAACCCTTAGAGCTAAATAAACAATTTCATTAATATAAACAAAAATCAAAATGAATAGTGAAGATCCTAAGGCGTTGCAGTGAAGCCTAGTTTTGTTCTGTGGATTATTATCAACTTCAAGGATGTAAAACATGATTTTTGGATTTTCTACGGTGGAGCAGAAGGACTGTCGGCTCAGAAAAAGTGAGATTGAATTCTCGTTAAATTTTCGAACGTTATATCAGTTTCACTGAATTCAGAAATCAGAAAAAAAGTTTCAATTACGTTGAGTTTTCAAAACAAAGACATTTGCATTGGATTTTCAAGAACTGCATTGATTTTTAAAAAAAATACAAACATTCACTCATAATTTGAAAATTCAATGAAAATTTAATGAGTTATCGGCATTTGCCAAATCATTATAGTTTGATGCCAACATCATACATGATTACAAAATTTCTTCAGAATTTCTTTAAAATTTTAATAGTATTGTTAATTTTTTTTTTTTATAATAGAATAGTACACATACATTGTTAATTTTACAAATAGTACAGTATTTGAAGAAATCAGTTATTGAAGATAACAGCGCTCTTTGTTAGTCTTTTAAGTTTTATTGTGCGTGAGTACTAGCTATTGTTACTGTTACCATGGCTACTTACTCTCTCTCTCACTTCGTGAAGTATGCAAAAATTAAATTTGTATTAATTTTCTAATTTCCTGTTAAATTTTTTAAAATTATTACTGTACTAAAGTACAGCCTGAACACAAAAGCGGATGTAGAGAATTGACTCTTCCACCAGAACTGTGTAATCTCATTGAATAACAATCGAATAATTAATAACGTTTTCTTTTGTTTTAATTAAATTATTTGCTTTAGATTACGTTAGGTTAGTTAAGATTAGTTTAGCTTGTGGTTATATTAGTTTGGAGAGGTTTACTTGTTTAGTGGCCCTGCCTGGATTAGTTATTCCTGGTGTAGATGACAAGTTTCTAAGTCTGTGCGCACGTGGATTATTATTATTAAATGAGTCAGTTTTCTACATGCTACATGTTCAAATGCCTTACACTAAGGGTCAACATGAAGTCAATTAAAATTGACTCGAGTTAATGAAATTTTACGAGTATGAATTTTTCACATAAAAGTTCAAATTTTAAAGCATAAAATGTGCCCAAATTAATTATTAATGGCTATTTCCTGCAAATTCCATTATTCAGTCATTTTTTAATGTTTCATTACGGCATTTTAGCAGCATGTTACAATATGACGTCATGAGAAATGATCATCATTATGTATGCCATAATAATTCGACTCCTAATCATGCATTTAACTTCTGTATAGAGTACTGTAATGACCATTTTGGGAGTTTTAACACAATTATTGACACAAGAATTAAGAAATACTTTAAAATTTTATGAAATTTCATTAACTCGCCAGATTTCATCGACTCGACTTTGAGATCAAGTCGACTGAGTCGAGTCTAATCATCACCCACCCTTCCTTACAACCGAAAAGTAAAAGTTTTCCATTTTATTGCTGTTTACAAATACAAAAAGAGGTAAAATTCTTTGGTTTGAAAAGTTGAAAGTCACTACTATGCTTTTGATTTTTTAGAATCAATATTTTCGGTCGCATCGATAAGTGCAAAGGCCCCAAAGCAAAAATTTCGACAGGTCAAGAATTACGCTTAAATTGACTTAGTCAAAGTTGACATTAGCATGTTTAATTACAACTCTTAAAATATTAACTGGGTCACAAGCGACCAAATGGACTTTGATCCCCCTGACAAGCCAATCAGAAACTGTACACATTAAACAAAGATTAATACAACACAGTCATAAACATTTAAAGAATTAAATGATTAAATATGGTTACTAAGCAGTAAAAACAAACAAACTATTAAATTAAACATTTAATCCCAATTTTTATATACCCCTTTGTGTTTTTACTTGGCGACTTTAATACTCACTATACCAGTACATCAACAACATTAGTCATTACTAACAAAACTAAGCAGAAGTACGTCAGCTACAAGAAAAATAAGCGATCTCAATCAACCGACTCCTTCACTAATTCATCTCCTACTGCAATTTAATGAGACCAAATGAGCTACAATTCCACATCTAATCGTAGCTAGAGACGGCTTTCCAATTTATGGCAAGTAAATCAAATTAGAGCTTTAAGAATTTGAAGCAGCATCTGACAATAGCACGAATCCCCAACCAACTTTCCCAGTAGCCATAGCAACAAACAAACCCTGTGTGTATCTCGCTTTTTAATACATATTCTTTCCAGTGCAAAGTGAAGCACGTAGCACTTGACTGGATACATCTTTTTTTATACCTATCTATTTCCATCGAAATTGCATCGTAAACTCACAAGGTAACGGAAAAAACAATTCTAAGTACATAGGAGATATTCGAATGCTCGCGAGCACGTTTATTTCATTTTTTCTATTTTTTATTTTTATTTTCTAGCGTTCAAACTTCATATGTGGCTTCATAATTGGAATTACATTAAAGTCGAAAACCGAATTATAGAGCTTTTTATAAAAACTTTTATTGAGTAATTCGGTAATTTGTTTTCCCCGGTAACGAGATTTGTTACGTGTACCGGAAGTTAAATTTAACTAAATTGCAGATTAATCAATCTGTTATTTGATTAGCACGGAAAATGGCGGCGTGAGATGTGTTTACAAGTGCTAAATTAAGTTCTCGCTTGATTACAAACACCATCCACAAATCCAATCAAGTTTTAACTTGTTGAAATCTGATGCTCAAAGTGTTGGGTAATGAAAAACTCGAGTATGCTTTATTCTCGTTTTCGCTAAGGTTTTTGAAATTCAAATTTGTGAGGCATTAAGGTTGTTATCTCACTAGTAATTAATTCAATCTTAGATTAATAAAAAAAATGAATCCTCTTATCCTACCGACAAAGACATCACAACCGTCAACAAAGAAATAAATTAAAGGTGCAATCTCTTAGTATATCACTTGCTGGTTTCTTTCTCACTAAAACAATACAAAAACAAAATTCTCCCTTAAAGCTGTACTCTCGAATCAAAATTTTCACCTGCTAGGCTTAAGTCCTAATACTATCCTACAAAAAATGTTAAAACAATATTAAAATGCCATTTAAAAAACATTATTTCAACATTTATATTACATTGATTTAACGCTATTTTAAAAAATGTTGAATAATCAAAATTTCAGTAACGGAAGTAGTAGGTAACAAGTTACAAGGCAAGTTTTATTCTTAGATCTCTAATCATTAATAAAGTCACTCTTTCTCCAATCTTCTTGTAATGCAGTTCATTGATAACTCAATCGATAAGCAATCCTAATTTCGATCTAATCCTAGCCTTCCTTAATTAGATTAACCCTACCCACGTCTACTTTAGGCCTACTGTCAGGTGGACTTATACTCCGGCACGTAGTCGAGAAATGGTCCGCTCTGGCCCCTCAGTGGGCAAGTTTCCACTCGCACTTCAACTCTAAAGCTTATATCTGCTAAAAAAATATTCTTACTTCTGCTCCTATTGATTTAATCTAACGTCATATAATATTTAATAAAATGGATATTCTCAAAATAGCTCGAAAAATCTACAGTAGAAACTCGATTATAAGATATTCGATTTATTTTTCCTTTAAAAGGAAGAAAAATGATTAAGACAAAAAATTTCATACATTGAAATCAATATTTTTCAATGTGATTTAAAACTGAATACCTAACCAGTAACAACAGATTACAATGAACAAATATCCTGATTTTTAAAAGTGCGTCATCCACTCTAGAGGTGTGAGATAACGTGAAAAGTTGGCCAAAATCTTTTTTTTACACACGCAATCCTCCCAAGTGCACTTTCATGTAAATAACATGAGTTATGAAGAAAATCTCTTCGCATGTCTAGAGCACAACAAATTTTACTCAGCATAAAAAAAATCAATTTGTCCAAAGAATCTTTGCCCCAAAACCGATAAGAAAGCTGGTAAGCTGTCAATCCAATATTTCATTTCGCATTTCACATTCTTTGACGTATAGAATTTTTACAATGATTGGAATTCTATTTGCTTCCATTAAAATTCAAACTTAATCAAATAAATATTTAGTAATTGAGTTAGTAGTAAAATCAAGATCAAAAATATATCTTATTTTGCATATGTTAAAACTTAATCCAATTACGAAGGCCGAAGTGTCAAAATTGAATGTGCAAATTCATTCTATGGATGAGATGATGTCGTAGCAAAAACATCTCCGAAATAGCAGAAAATTTCTTGATTTCCAAATATAGTTTTGCCTGTTTTTATTGTAATGTTTACACACGCAAAAAACAAACATTTTCATTTAAATATCTAACTTGAACTCAGCGTAAACAGAAAACTTTGAACGCATCTATTGCGAATGAGTAGCAAATTGATTTTTAGACATCATTTATAAGATATAATAATGTTGGTCAAACTATACTTTCAACATTGTCCATCGAGTCATGAATTTAAAAAAAAAAGTTTCTGCAACGTTTCTTGCTACTTCGGCTTGTACTGCAAAGCACGTTTAACAAATCCTACCAAACACGAGTTTTGCATCAATCATAGACGCAAACTATCTTTACAGTAGACTCTCAACTCAACAAGAAATAAAAAATGTAAAACGAAATGCACAACCACTTGCTCACAATCTTCCCAAACGGCTCCACAAAGAACGTGCAAACGACGAACACCTCTTCAATCTCCTAAACTTTTCAACAAAAAAAAAGAAGAAAACTTAAAGTAAATGTCAAACTTCAAAAAAAAAAAAAAAAAAAAAAAAATTTTAAAAAAAACTTATATTTTTCACCATTCATTGCATCATCAATCAAATTCCGACACAATGATTCAACACTGCAATGATTAGACAATGCAAACTGAAAATCAATAATTCCGGTCCGTGTCGCCAGCAAGTATAAATTAGCCCTAAATCAGATCTTTATTAGAAACAATCGCGACCCATTAGAGATGAAAGTAAAGGTAATAATCAAGAGAACCTTTAATTTTGTAGCAACAACAAGAGCGCTGTAGTTCTTCCAACAAAACAAGCCTTCGGTGACACCTTGATGAGAAACTTCGATTGAAATAGTTTTTCGCATCAAATAAAAACTTTCAATCATTTTAAATTTGTTTTTGAAAACAAAACGTTGTCATTTTGCATTTGTTTACTCCATCTTTCAAATTCTGAATTTTAATGTAACGGCGCATAATTGATTTAGCTGAATGCATAGTAAGTGCAATGAATTAAGCACAAGTTGAAAACTAATTAAATCTCTTGAATTTGTAGCCTAGGCCATTAATTTCAATGCAAAAATCCCAAGTTCCTAATTAAGTTTTTTTTTAAAACTTGGCTCAGTCGACCGGTCTGATTTAAGTGGAATATTCTTAATTTCCGAAAGAAGTTAAGTTCTTCGGTCCTCATGTTATTGCACATCATCAGCAGACTGGAAATATCCAATAATGCATTCTATATATTGCTGCGTACTCGAAATAAAATTTCATTAAAAATAAAACAAAATTTCTGTAAATAAAATTATATTAACCGGTCATTCACGTCGGTTTCTTTGATCGTCACAATGCAATGGGCGTTCATTTATAATTTAACGCTGGAAATATTTTGTAAATATTTAATTAGGCTATTCCAGTCTCTCGTATAAAAAATATATTTTCAATTTGTTGATGAAGAGAGCCATTACTAGCCATTAATTGTAAATGAAATGAATTTTTGAAATTTTTATACTCACATATCTGATATCGCCTGCAAGAGGCGTTCTGCGCAGAATCAGTAATTTTATAAATATTGTAGCAAAGAATTCAGTAATTTTGTCTAAAAATTTAAGATTTAGTAAAAACATCTTGATTTTGGCAAAAACTCAATGTTTTCGAAAAAAAATTTCAACAGTTTTAGGGGGAAAAAATGGAGTTTCCGTATTTACGTCTCAGCGTATACGAAAAACAAAATATTGCCAATATAAATTGAATTGTAACATATGACTTTTCTATATGGATGTACACCCTTACTAAAAGTTTTGAATATTTTTTCTATGTGTTTGTTCTTGTGGAACCATAGTCTTAAGTTGTCACTTTGAATAATGTTAGGCCTTTCAGTGAGTTACATTAGTGCAGCAAGCAGCTTTAGCTTTATTGTGTGATAATGCACCAACTAGGGCGATGACACTTTCTGACACCATCATCATCAAAAAGAAAAGAAAGACCAGTAATGCAGTGATAATTTCAATTACATTTTATTGTCTGCCTTCAAGTCGTGTGCTAAATTGAGAAATTCCAACCTTCTAATGGTGTTTTAATCACAAACTTTCCTTTTTCAATTACTGATAGAACCTTATTATGTAATTCCAATTTTGCTTCATAATATTAAATTGCTTTGTTAATTTATTTTGTATGTAAAAACTTACATAAAGATTAAATTCGCAGCTGCGTCTTTCCTATAATTCAAGTTTAAAGGACCATAAAGTAGGCTTATGGTCTGAAAAAAGTATTATGGGTTTTAATGGGGACTTACTAAAAACTGTGTTTTAAGTGACATCAGTCAAAATTTTGAGTTTTATCCACATTCAGAAAAACAATTATCTTGGCAATAAGAATATGCGATATTATTTTTTTCTGAACGAAATGTGGCGGATATTGAGTAAATATTAATTTGCGATATTGCAATTTTCTGCAATATGGCAAAAATGTTACAAAAATTTGAGAAATATTGCAACATAACAAAATATCACAAGGTATTTGAGTTGATTTTTGCGATATATCGCATCCATTGTTTTCTTGCGATACAAAGTTTAATTAAAGTGGAAAAATTATTGACTTGATACAGATTAGAGATTAGAGTTTGTGTAAATATTTGGATTTGTGTATAAGTCATTGGATTGTGTTAAGTTTTTTATCTTGTGACAGATCGCCTGCGACCTAAAGCCACTCCCTTCTCACGTTATAAATATCTATAAACCTGTCACACCTCTTATTTAAGAAGTGGCAAGACATAAAATAAATTATTCTGTTTTACAAAATTAAACATGACAGAGAAATCACCCGATAACTAAAAGCAGCAGATCACGAAGTGGCAGAATAAAAATCAACAACCTCATGGGAATTCTCATTTCCCACTTAAGTGATGCAAATTTACTGAAGAAACTCAAACCCCGCTTTGCTTCATTTCAAACTGCGTCGTTATCGCAGTCGCATCTTCAGTGCCAATTAGCACTGAAATTTTCCTTTGCGAATGAGTGCATACACATATAAACATCACGCTCTACAGAACAAAGGAATGCGAAAAAGCTTATAAACTAGGCTTGGTAAACAAAATTTCAGTGTTAATTGACAAACGACGCAACTGCCAAGACAACGCGATTCCAAACGACGTAAAGTGTAGTTCTATATTTTATTATTTTTGTTGAGTTTCTTTTATAGAGATTACGTCAACTACACACAAAAGCTTCCAGTTGAAGTTCTAAAAGTCGGTAATGCTTCACCTCACCTCTAAACCTTCTTGCCTGCTCGACCTGGAACAGCCTATCTAAGGATTAAGGGCTGGAAGTAAGCTCTTATTTTTCTTTAATCTGATCTTGCATTAGAACTGAAAAAATTTTGCACAATTTCTTCTGCAAGAACGCAGTTGTTAGTCTTTCTTAAATTTTAAGTTATTAAATTACAAAAACACAAAATAATACAACCAATTAAGCACAGATTAAAGGAATAAAAAATTAATTACCGTAATTACTTTCTTAGTCTAGCATCACCTTAAGTGTAATTTGGGATATGGATTTATCTCGTCTAACAAGAAATTCCAAATAAGCAATATGAAGCAATTGCAGCAGATTGCCTCTTTTGTAAATCCTATGTTTACTACCAGAAGTATAGCACAGCATTGAAAGCAGCTCTGAATCAAATTGAAAATATTTGTTCCCGATTATTATTTTTCCATTCTCACAAAACAAATATATAATACACGATTTTTTCGATTTCTTTTCATCAAGTTGCTCGTGATGTATTGTTGCAATGAAACTTTCTCTTTGTTTGTTTTACTGTTGCATTTCTTTAAAGATAACAAAACATTGCATTAACACATCCATTACCCTGCTTTTGTTCTGTTTTGTTTATTAAAGTGCTTGTGACATGAAAGTAAAATTTTTGTGATATTTTGTGCAAATAGTTTAGAAAAAAGTAAAAATAAAAGCAAAAATAAAGTGGAAAAAAACAAAACGTGCTCGATAGAGTCAGTTAAATATGAAATAAAAATGATTCTGCAATTATAAAGTAAATTAAATTTAATTCTCACGAATTTAAATCAAATGTGTCTTGCGGAGGGCCAGCAGGTGCATTTTCAGAAACCAATAAAATGAGATTTCCATTGTAATTAATGTGTTAGAGAATTTGAAATGTATGAATCGAACTGCCCAAGCAAAAAACGATGCTTATTTTGGTAAGAAATGTTCAAGGGGGAATACTTTCGGCTTATCAGGTACTCACGCCTGGAATGTTTACAATTTCTGTTAAGCAGTTTCAGTTTAAAGTTAGTTTTGAAAAAACATTAAAATTTGATCCAAGAAAGTCTTTATAAATTAAATTTTGTAATTTTTTTTTGAATTTTTATTAAATTTTACGAATTTTAATTTGATCTTCGTTGTAAAGATCCATTGAAATTCGTAAAATTTAATAAAACGTTTAGACAAAAATGTTCCAACAACCCTGCTAAAAAGTCTACAGATAATTTGTAGACTTTTCTACAAGATTTTCTAAAATTTTTCTATTATTTTCCTTTTAAAACACTTAAAAACACTTCAATTTACAGATGTTTTGAAGAGAACTATATAGGAAATCGGTTTTTAATAATCCGATTCTCTAGGGAATCTAAAGAATCGGATTATTGAGTTGATTTTGAACGCACCTATTGTATAAAATATGCTTTGGTTTTTCGATTAAATTTTGGAAGGCCAATTTTGTCCATGCCACCAACTTATAATACTTGAACCTCCCTTGCGACCTTCCATTCCACAACCTTTTATACCTGGTTCTATGCGACCGCAGCAGCCTTAAACAGCTAGGGAAGGTCAAAAAGAGCACTTCAAAGTCATCAATAGCTACTATGATCATTCACTTCTCAATAATAAGAAGTCCACAAAACATTCTCAGAATGTCCAGAAGACGTCCCAAGTCCTACAAATGACATTCCACGGACATTCACTTTTCCACAAAGCATCATCAATTGGACATCCTAAGGACTTCCGAGTGACCAACAAAAGACGTGACGTCCTCAAAACGTCTATAAAATGCAGCTCACGGAATGTGACGTCCTTTGGAAGTCAGACCTACCTTTTAGCCGCGAGTTGAAGGTGGTCTTAATTTTATGCAAATGTGAGAAAATTTTAATTGTGCTGTAAAACTTGATTAAACTAGGCTTTAGATAAAAAGTTTGCGTGATTTAGAAAGCCCAACTTCTGAACTTTCATCATTTGAAGTAGAGAAATATGAGGGGTGGTCTTAATTTTATGCTTTTGGTTAAGTATTTCCACAAATGACCCATTTCTTAGTCCACAAGCTGTCTTCAGAACTGTCTGTAGATATATACCAGGGCATCCAGGGATATCCTTGTGCAATTAAGGTACACCAATTCTGTTTTTCCACTATCTTTTTTGTACACAATTTTGATATAACACGGCCGAGAAAAATAAACCAATTCTTTTTTTGACTCAACTTTTTTTTCGCTTTGAGACGATTCAAAAAGGAGAATCTCCTGTAGATATGGAACATTTATAAAAGCTTCCCCTTAATAATCCCAATATTTTTCACCCTCTCACATTTCCTCAATGTCTCTCCTTTTGTTTACATTCTCCTGCAGTGATGATGTCACATCATGCAGACAGACAACTGCGTATTACTATTATAAATTAATAATTAATAATTAAATTAAATTATTATTATAAATGGGAAAATAGTTTAGACACGTTTTCTTAACACTGTATTCTCTGGAATCCACCACATAAAAACAGAATTGGGGCGTAGCTGCCAAAAGATCAAATCTAATCACAAATCATTAACAACCATTAATTTTCCAAAACAAAGTCCAATCCCAACTGACTCTGCAGCTACTAAAGAGAAGTGCATCTTTGTTTCTTCCTTTTCAGATACCAAGACTGGCTTTTCTCAATGCACAAAAACAAAGTAAGGCATTCAGCTTAATAGACCAGATACAAAAACAGGAAAAAAGAGAAAACAATTACTGCGTCCAACCTTCATCTTCAACCTTATAGTTTTAGTGCAAATGTGTGGGTGTGCTGCGCTTTACACAAGCAAACTTAAGAGAAACCATTGACTCTAACACAGTCTTAGATGATGTAATTTTTAACCAAGTGCGCCCTTAAAAACTAATGCCCGAATAACAATTTCAAATTCTGTTTCAATTAGAAATAAAATGCCCTGAATACTGTATGAAAAAGACATAAAAGTATTGATGAATACAAGTGAAAAATATATTCAACTTTAAACTTATTTCTTTTATATTCCCAGCAAATTGCATCAACAAATTTGCCTAAATTCAATCAAGGTTTTTTATTCATCAACAAAGTAAAATCTAGTTTTAACCCTATAAATAGAATTGAGTGAAAGGAGATGGAAAGCTGGCGATTAGAATGCAACAATAAATTTCAAATTCAAATTGCATTCTCATTAAACACAACTGCTTTTCAAGATTATGATAATTTTTTTTCTTTTGGTTATCTCGATTGATATTGGATTTCATTTGAAGATTCATTATAAATTGAAATGAAGGTGAGCTTAGAATAGAATAATGTCGAAATGATGAAATATAGAATTTGATATCGAAATGTTGAAATTCAACAGCGAAAATGTCATACATGGAGTTCATAGATCCATACTGTATGTGTATTGCACTGTACCATTCACGGACAAATTTTGCAGACTTTTATAAACCAAATATGAATTAATTGAATAAAGTAAAAAAATTCCAATTTCTGCTGCCAACTCAATCAAACAATTTCGTTTTTAAATTACTGTATTTACATTATTTTCAATAATTAAAACATAATATTATTTATGCTGACATCCGAGAATGTTTTTTTGTTGTTGTAAATTTAAAGATGGCAGAAAATTGCATTTCTTTTTTTGTTGTGTAGCAATTGTTACGTTTGCAAATAAGTAATAAGTTTAATATAATTTTAATAAATATATCATGAAAATTAGATTTGTTAACATAGTGTGCTACAGAGTAGTGAGAAAATAAAGATAGTGTGTGTAGTGCATGCTGCAATTGTTAATTTTACAAACCTGTGTTTTAACACATTGTATTGATTATAACATGACAAACAAGAAGCACATTCATTACTGCAATTGCAATTAGCTTATATATAATCAATCCAATTGTTGACAAAGAAATCGACTGACAACTGGATATTAGTATTTTAGAAGAAAGATTATAGAAGATAACTATATATTACATAAATAAAACGGTTTTATTCTGTTCATTTTTATAAAACCAGAACACAATATGCCATTCAAATATCCAATTGATTAATGAGATCTTGTCAAAGCACCTCAATGAATTTTAAAGATGATTAATCATCCAATACCTAGTTGTACTCAATAATCTGTGTTCAGTTTTATGCTTATTGGTGAATAACATATCCAAAAGCTGAATTGTCCCTAAATTTGATGTCTAATTTCATCTAAATTTGAGTGCTCTCACGTTTTAGAACATCAAATTTGAAGGTAACAATGACATCTTCATAAATTCATATTTCAAAAATTTATTTTTTACTCAAATCATATGATCTCTCTGACCACAATCAATTTTATATGGACTCTATATGATCATATATGTCCCTTCCATATTTCCAATCATATATGGTACCACATCTGACTTGCCCTATTTGAACCGTATATGAAATTTTCGCTGGGGATTTGACGTCGCAATTTAATTCTAACAAAGGATCTAATTTTAAGATGTGAAAGCACCACGTCATCACAAAAAGAGATAAAATGAAAGTTTTCTCCTTCTCGCACGTATTACATTTGACGATATTTCATTCCCAGATCGATTTCGATGAATATAAAATTATAGATAAAATCAAAGTAAATTAAAATAATTTGTAAGCTGCCCAAATCCTTGCAAACAGCTAACAAATTCCCAAATTATCTTTCATCGTTCATTAAAATAAATAATCCCTTAATAAAATACAACATTCGAAAAAATCGATTTTCCTTCGACCGAATTTACTTTTGAATTGATTTGGTCAAGAAAAAAAGGAGCTTTTCCAATTTTATTAAGGTGACTGACATAGCGTACTGGAATGATAGAAATCAGTGTGAGTTTGCTGCTGGCGAAACAGAATGAAGCTGTCAGGGAAAGGAAATAATAAAATAAAATTCAATCCAGTGAATGGAAAACAAGAAGAAAAGATAATTACGTCTTCAATAACATCTGGAAGCAATACGTAGAAAAAATCTGCTTAGAGGTTACATTTTTTCAGGAAAAAACAGAACTATTCAACTGCAGAAAACCCAATAGTAAGTTGATAAATTCAAGAATTAATCTTCTCGATGGACTTTGAAGAATATTAAGAAAATGCTAAACGCGATGAAAACAAATGACTCTGAATAATCGAAATCCGATAGTCCCGAGATGAGAGCGAGATTAAAACCGTGTTTTCATCTCTATTAAATCTGCCATTTCTAGCTATTTAATGTTAAATTAGAGCACCCTCGCAGAAATATAAGATATATAAAATGGCTATTTTTGCCTTTTTATATCATCCCAGGTAAAAACGTTCTATTGAATTCTATAGACCTTTAATTTAATTCAATGACATTAAGCCTAATTCTACAGTAATCTATAGAATTTCTTTACCTGGGATTTGACAACCTAAAAAGTATTTTTACAAACAAGTACGCAGTTTTATAACATTTATACCATTGGTTTTTACACGAAACGCATTTGTACTTTAAAATTGCGCCTAAATCTCTCGAAAATACACACAAAATTAAAGATTTTTTCGTCAAAATTGCCACAAGACGTATGAAGCCACATTCCGAGCGGGCTTCTTTGATCTATCTGATGTGGAAATACTTAACGAATTGCAGTGTAGTCAAGTAGGGTTAAGGGGTACATCCTTTTAATTACGCACACTTAAAAAACGCAACAAAAAGGGACAAGGCTGTTAATTAAAAAGTAATTAGAACAAATCAATAATTTCAAACGCCGAAAACGATGTTGCGTTGTTTCGAGTGTTTAACCCTTGCTCTACATCATCAAAGTTACAAGAGGGTCACGTTTTGGACTAATGAATGATGAAAGGCGTTTGAAAAACCGATTGTGGATGGCAACAAGCAACACATGGCAAAGTAAATGTAATTTAATGTCGTGTGCGACAGACAACTCTCATTAAACTCAACTTAGAACTGTTGGGTGTTGCCAAGATACCAGTCGCACAATTGAAGCTAAAAACAAGTATTGCTGTTCCTTCAGATCAAACAGCAAAGCAAACAAGAAAGAAATTTGTTCTCTTAAAGTGTTGGAATCAATTTATCAATTGAAGTTAAAGTAAGGAAATTTATGCAGGTTTATACATTCAAAAAAAGTGATAAGGGCAGAAACTTTTTTTACTTTTTTTTGTTTGGAGATTAAAATTTCAGATTAAATTAATATAAAAATGCAGTGGTGAAATAATAAGGTTGAAAGAAGTTTCTGGAAATGATCATAGGTTGAATTTGACTCTTGACTTTTTCTTTTTGATAAAAAACATCTTCAGCTCGAAAGATTGTAATCTAAGTTTGAAACTTAAAGGAGTAGTGTGGGGTTGATTTGAATTTTTTAAGCTGATTTGCAATGATTTATGGAGTGTAAAATAAAAATGATTTTAATTTACTTTGCTATTGTACTGTGGGAGTGTGAAGTGTTTGTAATTTTGTATTATCGAAATAGATCTCAAAATGCAATCTCATCTTTCCAGTCTGTGCGAGAAAGAAAAACTCTTATTAAGAGTTTTTCTTTCCCTGCTTCTGCTTGCGACCTTAAGCAATTCCCCCACCACCAACTGTCTCGTTTTGTGATGACGCAATTGTTCCACAGCTTTAGAATTTAATTTGTAGCATTTCACAATAGTCGTTCCATTGGAACTTGATGCCTAACAATGATCTCAAAGTCGAATATCAAATCATGCGATATTTATAATTTGGAACAATGACGTCATCATATCTGATAAGAAAATCTCATTTGGGCGATATTTGCACTCACTGGTAAAAAGCAAAAGATGTATGGATTGAAAAATATGAAAAGACTAAAGTGTAAAAGTAATAATCTAATTGATATTAATCATTTTGTAAAAATTGGATGGTTTAATCAAGATTTATTATCAAATTTATTAAGTTTATTCTCTATAAATCTCTAATTTTTTCCAGTTTGTTATGCTTTGTGCCAAAACATCTCCGCTTTAATTTATTTCTCGATAACTAATAACAGAATATTAAATATCCCACTTACATTTAAAAAAAAATCCAAACTGAATGACACTACTCCTTTAAAAATCCATCTCAATCTCAATTCTATTTTTTTTTTAAAATACCTTTAAAATCTTTTCTTTGTCCTAAAAATTCTTTTCCTTTTCTCCATTGAAGAAAAAAACTCCTCCAATTTTTTATTTCTCCTACAAAACTCAAAAGCCCAACATAAATTGCTCAATGAACCTCTGTTAATTCTTTTACCAATAACAACACAGTGAAACCACTCAAATATCTACAATTTCAGCTTAAAACTCTGTGGTTTGTTCGGCTATTGAAAATACAGCAATAAAATTATTGATTACAAAGCTAACACTTTTGGGACCACATAATCACTTGTTATTACTTCAATGGCTGAATGTTATCAGCAATTTCTTTTCCACATAAAATTCCTATAACAAAAAGAACAAAAAGAACCAAAGCCAGTTTTATAGAGTTTATCAAATATATGATACAAACATCCAGGAAAAGCTCACAACTCCAAGAGAAAAACAAGTTGAGATAATAACACCTCACATTTTGTCCACATCTTCGCTAACAAGATCAGAGTGTGTTGACAGTACTAATGTCTGGTGTGAAAACCATTATATACCTCACGATTGAAAGAGTACAGCAAAAGAACTTGATTGGATTTGATTCGCCAGACTGGATTTGAGATATACTTGTAGTGTAAAGTCGATAGCAAATTGCGGGAAAACACATCGCTCAAGATGTCTGACTCTTGACATATTCAAAAAATGTTTTTGGCGTCATCTGTGTCAGACAACTGCCATATTGGAAAGAAATATTTTCAATATATTGATAAAGTGAGTCATTATATTGATTTAAGTTGTAAATATAATTATAGGATAATGTCCAAATTTCAAATATTGCTTATATATTAGAAAATTTGCGAAAAATAAAAGTTATAATCGAACCCCGTTATTATAACAAATCTGCATATAATGAAAACCTCGTTATGACGAAATTATTATTCGAAATCTCCAATTTATTTCCCACTTCCCAGTCATCGATGATAAAAAATATCGCTCTAACTATTTTGTTGAAACTTTTTCGTTACAACGAGGTTTTTAGCAGGCATTGTTCTAACTTGCAGCTGGACACGAGTTGAGAAAGTGAATTGTGCAGCGGAAAAAGCATACTTGTGTAGTTCACTAATTGACCCAGGATCAGCTGTAGGGAATGCAGTGAAGCGGTCCCTCTATCTGATCGGGTAGAAGGAATTCAGAATTGCAGAATTGTATAATAAATATCACAGTTTGTGGCTAAAATTGATAAATTTTGTCAAATATTGTTGAAATTTTATTCAAAATCAATTAATTTTTAACTGGGAGAGGTGATTTTGACTGAAATTGGTTGAATTTTTAACTAAAAACGCTGATTTATGACTAAAAACGCTGATTTTGGACTAAAACTGTTGAATTTTTACTTAGAAAATTCCGTTTAAATAACACCTCACACGTTATGGTACAAGATCCAACAAGCAAAAACATTTATTTAAAAAAAAAAAACCCCATATAACAAAATTATTTTATAAATTCATTTCAACGAATGTAATAATGGACGTTATCTTCAATATAGGGTTTAGAATAATATAATATAAAATATTACCAATATTAATTTCATTTATTTGCAACATGTCTTTTCCACATGGAATTGCCACTCAGGTTGAATTGAGAATTCAAAACTTTGACATTCCTCAATTGAAACCCACTAGGCACTGCAACATGACATGCAAATAGAAAAGCTGCAGGCAATGTGTCCAAAACTTAATTTAACAAAAATGTCATTCCTAGCACCAACTTAAATCCCTTAAATCTGCACCTAAGAGACATATCTCTATTATTTAGCACGAGGCGACACATTCGTAATAAGATTAGAATAAATTTAATCAAAACCAAATCGTCTTATAAGGATTAGCGAGTAAAAGAAATCAGAAACCAAGTATCATTAACTCGTGTACTCCACATCTCTTCATTGCCCTAATTTCCAGCGACAATACAACACGTGACTGGAACCAGGCGCCAAAAGGTCGGCGTTTCATTAATTCTATTCAATTTTTACAGCTGATTGTATTTAGGGAAAAACCAACTCGGTTCGAAAAATCATCCAATTAGAGAAGAATAAACATGAAGAACAAGTTGGAGGGAAAATAAACAAAGCCGAGCAATAGGTGGATGAAGAGAGCTTCCTATAATGTTTTTGCCCTTAGCATTCCACGAGATTTGTTCGATAAATAGCGATTTCGGGTATAGAAAATGTCATCTCAAGCTGAACGCTCCTATTTGCTTTATCTGCACATTTTTCAAATGTAGCGAGCCTCAGTTCTATTTATAAACATCCACTGAGTTGTAATCCGTTTATTCAATTTAAATTTTGTAAATTTGTAAATAGAATTCATCCCTTACAAAATATTTAAAAAATATATCCTGTGGCAAAACTGAGAAAAAAAATTATTGTCTGTTTAAAAGTACAACTTTACAATTTGGATAAAAATTACTTTTATGTTTATAATTTATATTTAT
>JAQIXT010001135.1:0-18513 GCA_034700445.1 Stenotaenia linearis | reverse complement strand
CGATGACTTCACTAAAAACAGCATTAATTTCAGTTCGTATAAATGAAATAACCTTTATTTTAACTGCACAGTCATACCACGTATCAACCCGTGGCCATACACATCAGATACAATTGTTAAATCATTTCATCATCTCACATTCATATCTAAAAACAATAACTCCAAAATCACAAGGAAATAATCCTCAATCCAAAAAAAAACCAAACCTTCAAGTATAGATCAGAACTTCAGAGAAAAGATTTATTCATTTTCAAGTATATGCCAAAATACACTGTAAATTGCTATTACTTATCAGAGTAATTGCAAGCAAAAATTTTTTTACATACACGCAAAATTTAATTTAAAAAAAAAAAAAAAAAAAAAATGAACATTAGTAACAAAATAAAACATTTAAACATTTGCAAACCGTCCAGTAGCAACTAATCAAAACAAAAAAAAGGATTAATTTCCAAGGCAGTCACCTAATTCACCATTTAAAATAAAAAATTGTGATCAAAATTCGTCAAGGAAAAAAAAATTGAAATCGAAATGAAAATGGAAGGCAAAAATAAATGTAAGCACGCTACAGATTATATGCGTAGGTTTCTTTCTTGATACTCGCAATTAGTAAGTCGTTTGGCAGGTTTTCTTCTCTTTCTGCAGTCTTAGTACACACACACGCACTTTCCTTTTCAGACTGTTTTCTATTTTCAAATTTATTTTGTTGGTTGTCATTCGATGGATGGGAATCGAACGTTGAGGATGGAGGCGAAGGATGAAGTCTAAGATTAGCACTTGTTTATTATGAAGTCTGGATTTGTCGTTTGTGAGCACTAGTTCTTTTACGCTTTCGACGAAATATTTTTCCTCTAATAAACACTTGTAGCAACCAGCAAAAAAACTCGGATAATTGACAAAATTGATAATGTATTCAAAAAATTTTACTAATTTAAATAATTTAAAATCAGAATTTAGTAATCATTAAAGAAAAGGTAACCAATTACAAGAAATATTCAAATAATCCGAAAATTTTGATTTAATGATAAAATAAACTTGCAAGGAAATAAAATAATGAAAACAAAGGGCGAAAAAGAATGGTTATTGTCGAAAAATCCTATCCGATGATTTTTTTGTTAAATATATATCTTTTCTCATGTTTAAACTGAAGACAACCCACAAGTATAGCTCATAAACTGGCCAAGTCAAACCTACAGTTAAATTTTCTGGATTTTTTCACCTACAACTACAGGATTATTTTTCCTAATCTCTTGAGCACCCAGCTCCTTGTAGTCAAATGTACAATCATGTTTATCAGAATATCGATGTAGACTGCAGAATAAACCACCGCATCGGCATTCAAAACCTAAAAAAAAATTTTTTTTTTTTAAATTTATAAAAAAAAAAAAATTACTAAACATCAAGTTGTTTTATTTTACCAAATACCGACACGCCTTGTAAAACAAAACTTTGATTTGTAAACGAATTTTTCCAAGTATTTGGTAAAAAAAATCGAAAACTCAATTCTCCGCGATAATTACCAGTTAAGCCAATCTTCTTGCGGCAAGTTTGACACCTGTTCTTTTTCTTCTTATCCTTTTGTGGCGAATCCTTGGCATCCGAAGCCATTTCGGTGTCCATGCAATCACTCGATGAAGCAGAAGCTTCGATACTCGTATCAGACAGGCATTTCTAGAAAAAATAAATAAATAAAACAAAAAACTCCTTTGTTTCAAACAACAAACCTCTTGTCCAATTTGGGATTCCTGACTGGAAGCAGGACTTAAAACTGGTACAGTCGGGGTAGCTGTATTAATGGACGCAATTTCTGGCAGGGCAGTAGAAGTGGATGGAGCTGTCTCGCTCACCGAAACAGGGCCTAAAAAAACAGAAATTGACACAAAAAAACGTTATTTCACTTTCATCCCTTCCCTTTTACGTTCTAATCATCGACTTATTAATTTTTTCCATCTCAAACAATGTGTCACATGAACCCCAGGCCACAAATATCTCATGGAGAAATGTTTTCAAACGCCTCGTTAACAATTTACAGAGCATATTTCGAAATAACACTAACCGGTGCCAAGTCCTAAGAGCCAGCTTTAAAGCCAAACACATCATATGATCCAAGTCCATTTTGCAGACCCTTAAAATTGTAAAAAATGAGCGCACACCTCCAATCAACCTACCTGAGGGACTAACTCTCCCTGTGACAGGCGGTGTGGATTGTTTCCTTTTTAGCGCATCTTTGTAGCATTTCGAGCACAAACCGTCAGTAGCCGGACTCCCGTAAAACCCGCACCCAGACCGACAAAATGTTGCTTGCTGCATTTGATTCGTGTCACGTTCCATGTCGTCGTCTGCACTGAAAACGCACAAATTCCGTTACAGATCGAAAAATTTCAAAATTTCATCTCCACTTACCTTTTTTCTATTTATAAACTTTACTATTAGCTTCTTAATTTTGCGCTGTCACCTACAACAAAGAGCAGCATGAATAGAAAGAAATTATACAATATTTTATTTTTATTTTTAAAAAAATTCAGTCACGTACTCAGCATTTGTTCGTCGAGGGAACGGGTGTCGACTTGTAACGGTATTCTGACCAATCGAAATATAGATTATCGTTACAAAGTTTACTTTTTTAAATCTACTTTCTTGCTGCTCTTTATTGACACGAATTTTAGACGTGCACAATTTTTTTAGAGTATTTTTTGCCACCACTCACCAGTTGGTCTGGGCGCCATTCTCTTGATTCTTATCATTCATCACAAGACATTTGATCGACGTGTGCACACTTTTTCTTCCATAAATTCCGACTTTTGTCAACAAATTTTATTCATTACGATACCAAAAAAATCTTTTTTTGTTAATTTTGAATTTTTCTAAGTTTCTTTTACTATTGTTTGATTGTCAATGGCGATTTTTATTTCCTAGAATAAAAATTGGGGACTGAGTTGCTGGTTTTCAAAAAATAACAAAATAGCAAAAAGGGAAGCAAAACCCAAAAAATAAAAAAATTAAAATTAATAAAACCAAGCCAAAACCAGATATTTCCGCTTAAAAAATCCAATTGCTGAGTTAGTCGACTGCATTTTTTAATTATAAAAATAAGAAATTAAATTAATTTACCTGTATATTTTAAATTATTTGCGGAAGAAAAAAAAAGCTGTCAAATATTCACTTCAGAGATCAAATCACCATTGCAACGACTCCTGGAACGAATAAAAAACAAGTAAAATTAATTTCAAACAAAAGTATTTTTCCAAAAACTAAAAAAAACCTAATCTATCGATAAATTTAATTTCCAAATGGTTCGTAAACAACGAGTCAACGTTTTACATGTGCGACCTCGTCTTTGTGCTTCTACCTTCAATACGGATATTACGCATCATGTCATTCTCATTTTCAATGAAAATGGTAACGGCAGCTTTAAATAGATATTTGATCAAATTCAAGCCGTCACGTGAAACTCAAGTCGTGTTTTGCAATTACGTTTATCACAAGAAAAAGTCGAGTTCATCCCAACCCGAATATTGAATACAAGATCAACCCCCCTCCCCGTATACCAAGGTCAATATTTACTACTTTTTAAAACCATTCCACGCTCATTTTACCCTTTTCACACACCGTGATAACAAAGACGCAGTTGCTAAAAAAATTTCGCCATTCTACGAAAACAAACGATACACAGATCAGATTAAACAGAGACGAAATTAGACGACTTCTATTCAATCCAGTGTCGCGTGAAAAATGGCGACTCTGTTGGCAAATCTTTTTCTATTCCCGACCAAATGTTTCTTTACGAACGGCTCCGGCGTCGAAATCGTTGTTATAACCACACGTGGGGACGCTAAAATAAAGTTTCGAATCGTAGAAAATTACAATTTCTCACCTGTGCAATGTTGAAAACGAAGAAAATCGTACAAACTGGGCAATGATATGCAGTAATGGTTGCCAACAACTGGATGTAATGAGCGTCACATGACTGAGTGGCGCGATGCTATTGGTCGAGGGAACATCGAAAACGAGACCATCAACAATCGTGACGTCAACTAGTTTCGTGTTTTCTAGGGATGATTGCAAAATTAGCTTTCGTTTGGATCCTACGGGAAAGAGGAAATGACGACGCACGGTTGACGCAGGAGCAAAAATTATGAATCATTTCGTTAGAACAATAATGTAATTCGTGTTTACACTCATTCCGTTGTCACGTCGTATCGATCGAGGTTATGACTAATTACGATTCTCCAATTCCGAGTTTGGAACTTTAAAAATATTTATTCACGTGAAGTACACGTGGAATTACAAAACAACACGCAAAATAAACTTTTTTAAAGTCATTTTTCCGCTATTAACAAAGGACAAAGACCTCATCTAATTTCCTTTTCTTTCCCCATTAAAAAAATGGAGTGAAAAAAAATCTAGACCTTTGACCTCCTTCTTCACGTACCGTTTCACTTAAATATTTTTTTCAAATACCTTATTTCAAGATAAGAAACGACTACCGTAATTGAGCGATGCATTACAGCGACTTCTATTACCAAAACGGAAAACTAAACCGACGTGACGTCACACGAGCTCAAACTGAAAAAACGGCCGAAATCAAAATGGCAGACAGAGTACCATGTAAAGTGGAAGCCTGACCGAATTTTGACCGCTACATTTTCATAGCCGCGTGTAGATTACCTCAATTATGCTTCTATTTTCAATTTCACAAGGTGAGTCGAGCACAATTTGAGCACACAAACCCCTTCTCCCCCACATTAACACTCAATCAATCAGCTGCGGGAGACCAAACGGGCAGCGTCGGTTTGTTTTTGTGTAATTAGCGTCCAAACCTTTGGGAACCAGACCGAAATTATTTCCACGCTAA
Source organism: Stenotaenia linearis (assembly GCA_034700445.1). Taxonomy (NCBI): domain Eukaryota; kingdom Metazoa; phylum Arthropoda; class Chilopoda; order Geophilomorpha; family Geophilidae; genus Stenotaenia; species Stenotaenia linearis. The sequence goes on along the minus strand of JAQIXT010001135.1, from coordinate 13,661 downwards.
CCTCTAAAACAAATAACCAGACGTCTAGTTCCTCAATCCACGCTAACCTGACGAAAAAATAATAATCTTAACGAATGAATGGCCTTACTGTTGTCAAATTAAAAAGCAGGCGTTTTCGCTTATGCAAATTTTAAAAAAAGCAAAAAAATATGTCACTCTGAATTATTCACACCTCTCGTGCCATTTCCATTGCCAGGATGAAAAATCGCTAATATTTAACCCCTTTTTTCATCCATCTCCCCGCTTTTCTCTCCTCTCCTCTAAACCTGTTTGAATACCCACGAATTTGAATAGAAAATGCATTGTAAAGCTCATTCTAAGCTTGTTGTTATTTTCAGATACGGAATAGTGAATACGAGAAGGCTGAAAAGACCGAATTTTGAAAGAAGTTTTTTTTTTCTCGCGAGGAACGAATTATCACCAAAACATCATGGATTCGCAGCAGTGCATCGCGAATTTCATCCCGCTGTTGTCAACGCAAGATACCAAACAGAAACTGCAACTCGGAGCCGATGTGGTGTCTTATCTGCAAGATGAGGACAACTCGATAGATTGTGATGAAATCGGCATTTTTATTGACGGCATTACGTCGTGGCTGGGCAGCAGTAATTTCAAGGCAAGGAGTATAATTGAAAAAAAGAATCGAAATGATCATAACACGCGTTGCCGAATAAATTTGTAGCGACTTTCTAGCAATTTTATTCTAATTGAGGTCAATTCTCAAACCGCGATTTGCGTTTAAAGAGAAAAATGAAAGGTCACCTTGAGGGAACTCGCTAGAAAGAAAGTAATAAGAGAGAAAACTAGTATAAAAGGACACACCTATTCACTGCCCACGCGTGGATCTGTGTATTCCTTATGGAGTTAGTATCAGGTGGAATGTTTCTTATCACGATGCAAAACACTCAACAAAGTTGAAAGTTTTCGATAAAACGGACCACTTATAAGTTATACCCTTATATAAATAGAATAATTTTTGTAAAAATTATTTAACCCTTTATTACGACTATTACTGAGTTGTGGATGAGTGCAGACTGTAATTGAAAGAAAATCTAAATACAATACAATAGCTATGAGTTATTATGCTGCATCCTGGAATGAAAATTAACTTAAAATTTTTAAGCGGAATGTCCATTTTGGTTTTGTTTTCTATTGAAAACTATATTTAAACATTTTTGCTCCCCTCCATTAAGGACTGTCTTTTTTGATTTTTTTTTTACTGTGAAAAACAAGTTTGACTGATACTGCGTCTAACTTAATTTAAGGAAAGGATGAATTGGTTTTTGAATAAAAAGTGTCTATGAGCATGGAAAGTAAATTTATATAAATGTATGTAAATTTTCTTTTCCTTCTTACAGAAATGAGTTGATGTTTGATCAAGATTAGTTTAGGTGAATTTTGCTGTACAAACAAGTTAATAGGACTTTATGTAGGTTGTTTCCTTATGAGCAGAGAAACTTGTCCTTTTAAGGAGAAAGCCTTTAAGCGTGATTTGATTCAGTGACATAACTACTGCAAAACATGGAGTCAATGAATACTTAGTGGATTTTACTAATCCCAACAATTTTTTGAAATTTTTTGAACTTTTTAAATTTTTTAATTAAATAATATCATCATGTAATAAATAAATTTAAACCCAAACCTGAATTTTCTGCGTAAAAAGTATTTGGCGAGAAGCCCAAAACCGAAAAAAATGAGAAAAAAATTAAATAATTGAATAAATGAATATTTAACTTGTAAATGACATTTAATCTAATTTAATATTAATTTTCTAGATTTGTATGTATGGATTGGAAATTTTGGGTTACATGGTGGACCGAATGAAAGATGACTTCCGGCCGTACTTGTCAGCAGGTGAGACAATATGAAAGGTTTAAGGAATGTGATAAAGCTAATTATTAATAGAAAATGGAGATAATTTAAGCATCAGTCCTTGAACTACTAAAATTAGTTGTTTGACAGAGTTCAATGTTATTCTTAGCACAGGAAACTAATTGATATTTTCCTCCATTTTAATTAGTTCTATCATCGACTATAGATCGGCTTGGTGATAATAAAGATCAAGTGAGTTGATTAAAATGTATTTGTATTCAGTTTCCCTAAATTTTTCTTTTATTTTCTCAGGTTCGAGATCAAGGACAGTTACTCATCCAAAAGATAATGCATTTAGTTTCTTCACCACAGGTTCTTATTTTATTTACTGTTTTAACTGAATCGAATCCTGAATCTCATTCCTTTGTTAGCAAATTATTGATAAAGTCATGAATGCAACGCACCATAAAAGCTGGCGAGTTCGCGAAGAAATTATGATTTTATTACAAAAGACACTGGAAAGGTTAGTATTAATATGATAATATGAGAGTTTGCGGAGAACAAAATTTATGTCTTGTAACGTGTGAATTTCGTGTTAATTATAAGTCAGGTTTATAGGTTTTGTTTTACAAGAAAACTCTGTTGTACGAAGGTTAATGCAGTAAAACCTGGTTAAAGTGATCACTGTTGGGCGGAAATTATTTGGTAACTGTAGACAGATAGTCGTTATATGTAGAAATTTTAACGTCTACTGAAGCTGGTTAAATTTGATTAAAGTGCATTATATGGTCATTATATTCAGGTGGTCATTATAGAAAAGTGGTCCCTTAGTTCAGGTTTTATAGTATATTTATTCAATTAAATGTTGTGGCGTTTATTTGAAAAAATAAAAAGAGGATATGGTGAGGAGTTCAACGTATTGGATATCTCGGGGCCTTGATTTTGATTTACAAATCAACTGACACCGTGGAAATTAGGAAATCAAAATCATGGAAAATTACAGAAAAAGCACGAGAAATCAATGGAGTCATGGAAATAAAAAGTGAAATCAAAAGAAATCGTGGAAATCAAGATTTGATTTATAAATCTATACACCTCATTGCTCAGTGTCAAACACCCGGTATATGGGGGCCAAGATGCAATTCAGTGGCAGCATTTAATCGAATAAATATATTTTTTGTATTTATTTATTTATTTTTTGTTTATTTTATTTAAATATTCTTTAAGGTATGGTTCCAGCAATCTATCGTTGTCGAAATACGTGCCATACATTGTTAAACTGCTTAGCGATCCCGCATCTCAAGTAAAAACTAAATTTAGCGGATTTGATCGGGCGTTCAACTTGTATTGATTATCTAATTACCCTTAGGTTCGTGATGCCTCTATAAACACACTGGTTGAAATCTACCGCCACGTCGGTGACAGAGTCAGGCTTGATCTCCAACGGAAATACAACATCCCACAAACGAGGTAATTCCATTCATTCAATAATCAAAGGACATTTATGTATTTATACTAAAATTTAAAGTTATCGCGTTCTTATCATGTTTACTCGTGTTTACTACATTATAAAAGGATGCTTTAGATAAAAACCCAGTTTAAACAGCATTGTATTACTCATTTAGTATCAAATTCTAGGAATATAAGATTATTAGTGTCCTTAAAATAATTGAGCGTGTGATTATTATCAGGAGATTAAACATTCTCTGTTTATCGATTATAAAAGTGTGTGTTTAACCCATTAGTCACAAATATTGTAATAACTTATTCTTTTTTTGTAATATTTATAGATTGCAAGGCATAATGGCTAAATTTGACGAAGTCCGTGACTCGGGACAATTATTATCGAATACAAATTCACCGATCGTGTCACACAAAGTGACGAATTTAGACTCTGGTAAGCGAAATTTCAACAACAGCACTAAAAACTTAACCATTCATTTTTATTATGTGTATTAATCGAGTTAAAGGTCCATAAAATCTGTTTGGACCGAGAATCACAAATACTCAGACGTTCGTAACATCCAAAACGTCTACGTTCAACTTTATATAACCAATTACACATAATGAAAGTGGGTTTTTTTAAAGTGAACATCTAATTAACCCCTAGTGAAGATCATAAAATATATTATATATTTAATAACGTAACAACTGACCGAATGTCAGTAATTTAAGCCATAAAGGTGTGAGGAAACACGCCTATCTCATTCGTACGGTAGCGAATTCGTGAACATCCTGTTTTAAAAGGGTTAAAACATTAAAAACTTAAAGAATTTTACTTTTAAAATGTTTTGATGAATAAAACGAAGGTAAATGGGTTTATGTTTGCTACGTGTCGACATTTACCCCGTTAAGAATTAGAATATTCAGTTTTCACGCTTCAACTCTCCTATTTTCTCAAGGTAAAAAAATTCGTGCAGCAATTTTGCTGATTTTTTGTTATTTCAAAGGTTTTTCAATTTTTTCTTACATAATAAACGTAGTGAGTAAAAGTAATGGTTGGTTTTGTACGAAAAAAATGATTGATGAGTTGTTTTTTGAGATAAAGTGTTGCACGATCAAATTTGGTTGTAATTGTGCTGCCAGAGGTTCGTAAGCGGACGATTTATTGAAGATTCGCTTTGATTTCGTTTGCTTCGCCTAATTCACGCTCGAAGCAATTGCCAAGGACTTCTCCTACGCACTGCCACTCACCTGGCCCCGTGCAAGTGAACCTTATGAAAATGTGTGAATGTAAATGCAAATTAATTCAAATTGGGGTCGGAGATGACTTTTTTGGTGGTTTTGTAATGAAATTTACAAAATTTTAATTTTTTTAAATAAATTTACCGCTTTTCCGGTAAATTTTGTAAAAAAAATTTACAATTTTAAATTTTGTAATTTGAATGTTTTTTTAATTCAATTGAAAATGAGTTTCCCATGGCAAACACCTGGCCTGCACACGATTTCAGTCAAATCACGAGGCGAATATGCATTCATGTCCCAGTTTAGGTTCTACGAACTGAATATTGAAGATGTTATACTTGACATCTCAAGTGGGTTATTTGCGAATCAAATTAATTTAATTAATATATAATCACGGATTACCATCAATTCGAAAATTGATCCAAAAAAACAACATCACCAAACCGCCCACCCGAATTCCTCGAATCAAATTTCGACAAAATCAAAACACAAAACCAAAAAACAACAAAACCAGTTTTACTTTATCGGCAAACAGTAATAAAACTTTACTGCGTTCAAAATAGTACAAACACATATGGGATAAGGGGAGCCCGAACCCCCAGTCGGGCTTCCCCTTTGTACCGGTCACGTGACTTGGCTCTGTTGATTACTGAACGAGAGAGAAAGAGGCAGAAGGATAGGAGGAGGGATCATTTACGTACCTCTTGTCATAAATTCATGCAGTAAACGCTCGCAGGCATAATTCAAGGACTCGGTTTTGCTTGTTATTTTTTTTTTAATTTTTAAACACGATGGTATAGTCCCGTCAGAGGATGATGGGACAAGATGTGCTGCCAAGTGCATCTTGATGATGGCCCCCTGCGAGACGTAAACGCGGTTGCGAGTTTAGGGGAGCACGAGGTAGTTCATCTTATCGATGATGGATTTGATTGTGAACGGGAAGGACAAAGATGAAAAGTCGACCGTTTGGAACGAGGATCAAAACTGGATAATTTTATTTGACAATTTATTACATCTACCGTACGCTAATCAAAGATGCCAAACTTGTCAACGGTGTCGTAACCGAGGTAGAGTTTTGTTTTCAAATTTTTTCTTTTGTGGGGGTGATAATAGAATGAGGATGTCGTTATTGAGATTAATGGTTGCAACGTGATGTTAATTAATAATTTAAAAAAAAAAAAAAAATTTTTTAAACCTAAATAATATTTTGTTATTATTTGTTTACAATTGTAATTCATTTTATCTTAACACCGTGTAATACATTTTTTCTATTTATGCTTTGTAATCGAAGCAACTCAGATATGTGGAGTAAATAATAAAAATGGGTGTTAATTTCTAATAGAAATTCGCAAGTTGTTGTACAGGATATCAGTGTAGGAGTTCGTTATCTATTAGTGCTATTGTGTGGTGAGCGGAAATTTTCTTTTTGGATTGACAGAATGAATACAAAACGGCTTTAAAGTCGTAAAAAAGTTTTAAAAAATGTAAAAATTATTATTAATCTGCCATAACTGCACCCCTTTGAATTGATACATCTAATTGAATCTAGTAATTACTAGAGAAAGGTAAACCGACACCCCAGGCTGTGGCCTTGTTGCTCGAGGGGAAAAAATTGAAGGCGTCTTGGCCTTCGAGCTTTAACCCTTTGAATGAAGTTTGCAACTCCATAGGTCACCCGACGTATTTTTATTCAATAATTGAATCACGTAAATTAGTAAACAAAAAATTAATTTTTTTAATTTAATTTTTTTAATTTTTTCAATTTAAAAAAAAATTTGCTGTGTCATTCGATTTTATAATTATCATATTGAAGTGGATCGAGGAAAACCAAATTTACAGTTGACATACTTTTTTATTTGAACTACAAATGGGGATTAACATTATTTACACTTGAGATCATCACCTTAAATTGAGTAACAACATCAATATTCTTACCTTGAATTTGAATGGAATGAAATGTCGGGAGGAAAATAAAAACTGACCTTTGAATAGATTTCTAAATTTCTTTACATTTCCCCCTTATTTATAAACAATAGTAGTAAAAGAAACACGTTTCCGGTAATTATGAATATTTCTTCACGCCGGTAACTAATAAATGTTTAATACAACAAATTGTATAAACATAATCAAAATTATAATGTAAAATTTCAAAATTTTCGCGTCCTTGACTTTCTTACTGCGGTATTTTTATCTTTTCACGTTATGGGTTTTTTACGCATTAACCGAAGGTTATGTATTTCAATGTTGACAAAAGATTTGCTTTTCTGAATTAAAATCATTTTTTATTGTTTTAGCGACCGGTGACGATGAAGTGGACAAAGCATTGGTAAGTAATTAATATATAAGTTAAATTTAACTAAATAATTCATGAATTTGTCAATTTTAGGGGCCAGGTACGCCAAAGCGAGCAAGCAGTGCGCCTCCTGTGCGGCGGGCTGCCTTTTCATCTGCGAAACCACCACCGAATACAGGTAAACATTTGTTTAGTTGTTATAAATGGATCAAGTAAATTTGTTTTGTCAGGTCCCGCAGGCGCGATTGACGAAGAGACCTTTATTCGGTCGTTCGAAGATGTGCCCAAACTTCCGATATATTCGGCCAAAGACATGGAGGACGCGTTGCAGAAGTGCAGAGAGATTTTACTGGACCCGAGCGTGGATTGGGAGAAAAGAGCCGAAGCGGTATTACATTGTTTTCTTTAAATTCGATAATTACGCAGAAATTAATTTTGTATTTTGTGGGGTGCAAACCATTATTTTTTGAAAAATTAAAATTTGTTTATTTATTTTTATAGATGAAGAGAGTGAGGGCTGTAGTCGTGTCTGGCGGTTCCGAATACGACGAACTAATACCTCAACTGAGGATGTTAGAGATGCCATTCCAAACATCCGTCAAAGATCTGAGATCTCAGATTGTGAGGGAGACGTGTTTGACCATTGCGTAAGTCGTTTGGTTATTTTAATAAGTTTGATTATAATAATCGGGAATTTATTTGCAGTTATCTCTCGCAACAACTGCGTCAGAAGGTCGACCATTTCGCCGAGGTGCTATTACCCAATCTTATTAACCTCATACCCAACAGTGCTAAAATCATGTCGACGGCGGGCACGGTAGCCATTCGCTTCATAATCCGGTACACATTTGCGAGCCGGTTAATACCGATCATAACGGCCAACATGACGTCCAAATCAAAAGACATTCGAAAAGCATGTTGCGAATTTCTAGACCAATTACTTCACACATGGCCAACACACACATTAGAGAGGCACATTGCCATTCTTCAGGAAGCCATTAAGAAGGGAATTAGCGACGCAGATCCCGAAGCGAGAGCGTCGAGTAGAAAGTAGAAGAATTATTTTTTTTTAATATAATAAAATTTTAATATTTAACATTGTTTGCAGAGCATTCTGGGGTTTTGCCGATCATTTCTCCGAACAAGCCGACAGTTTACTCAATTCATTAGACAGCAGTAAACAGAGGATGTTGCAAGGACAGATGTCTTTGAGCAACTCATCAAGCAACAATTCTTTAAACAATATTGCAAAAATACCGCGATCGAGAGCGTCGAGTGCTGGAGGGTCGACCGAAAATCTCTCGTAAATTCAAAAAAAAAATTTAATTTTTTTTAATTAACAATTTTTTTATTTTTTTTTTGAAATTATAGAAGAACATCCAGTTTTAAACGAACTGGAATTCCAATGTTGTCAAGTCCAAGAATCGAACCCGGTAAATCGCCTTATTTTAGTACGTGTGTTATTTTCCGTTAGCTTTTTATGCAACTCGCTTTTTCATATCGTTGCATGTATTTACGTTTATTTTGTTTGTTTTGCTTTGTTTTGTTTTTGCAGATGGCTCGAGGATGGCTAATGGTTCCCTTACACCAACCCCATTGCGTTCAAATAGTGCCATTGATCTAAATGCTGTTCAGCGTGCCCGAGCACGAAATACTGCCGCTGCTGCTTCTCGCTTTAAAGTTGGGTCAGGGGCTTCGTTACGTAAGTGCTTTTTATTCGTTTTGTTGCGAGTGCTTGTTGCTCAGGTTTTAAGTGATGGTTGCGTAATAATTACACGTTTTAACCGATTTGTTTTACATCAGCTCGACCCATGCGTAAACTGTCAACAGGATCTACACACATTGATCACTACAGCACGAGTGCGGTGACGTCACCAGAACGAGTGGCACGGAGTCGCACCAAATTGGGAGCTTCGCAATCTCAACGTGAGTGATTGTGATTTGGTTGGGGAAATTGTAGATTTTGTTTATTTTTTTTGGTTCCATTGCAGCAAGTAGCCGTTCGGGGTCCCCGTCGTCGAGATTGAGCTACGCCACGTATAATAGTCAGGTTGATTCTGGTTATGTGTTGCCGCAACGCGTTCGTCGGCGGTCGGGTGTCGCCCACAGTACGGGCACGAGTCGAGAAACCAGTCCATCTAGAAATCTCTTGGGGCACGAGAGAAGACTAAGTGGCAGTGGTGTACACAAGCGAACACGGACTTTGACTGGAGGCGAACGAGGGTCGAGAAGTAAATTTTCAAACTTTCTAGTTATTTATCATTATAAAATTATTTTTATTTATTAAATTATAGCGGGACAAGTTATGGCGCAACGAATATTAACGCAAAGCAAAGAAGCCGAAGTTGCTGTTGCGGACGCTTTGGTTAATCGCTTGGATTCACCAAAGGTGACATTAATTTTTTTAAATTTAAATTTAAATTTTTCTAAAACTTTATATTCCCAGAATTCAATACGAAGACGCTACGATCCGTTCGGAAACGAGTCGGACGACAGCGAGACGTCCAGCGTATGTTCGGAGCGCTCGTACGGCTCTTACGGACGTGCAGTTGATGTGAGTTTTAATTAAACCGAAAGATTACCGCTTTTTATAATAATAAATAAATACAATAATTCGGTATATCATTGGTTTGGGTCAGTTATTCACCCATTCGATCTCATTGGGAATTTATTTTTTATTATTTGCAATCTTTATTTCGCGCTAACCTCTTACTTTTAGCCATTTTTCTGGCACGGGTCCATTCAACGACTTTTGAAGGATTATTGGGATCCAGTTGTACAGGTATGCTTGTCAGCACCAGGAATAGGTGAACCCCAATTATTGGAGCACCTTCCACTAAACGAACGTTAAATTCTTCAGTTTGGTCAGTTGTATTGTGTGTTTTTACTTTCTATTGCTGACAAGCACATTATATCATGGCTTTTGTTTCCGTCTTTCTGTAGCGCACTTAGCAAAGCAATTTTTCATTCTCAGCAACTCGAGCTGCTTTTTTTACTCATTTACTTTTATTCTTTTCTTCTGCTGTGTATTCAGATTTAATTGTATGGATTGTATTAGTAAAAAATAATTCTTCGCTTATAATCAAAAGAAAAACAACTTTCTGACTAACCTTGTTGTGACCATGAAATAACTGACTAACAGAAACGTGAAACTAATAATGAAATTGCAAATCAATTTGAAATAATTTTTTTTAAATTAATTATTCAAAGGATGTTGCTGAGGTTATTAATAATTTGGCCAGTCAACATTGGGCGGATAGAAAAGAAGGGTTAGTTGGACTTCAAGCTGTTGTTAATTCAAATCGAACTTTATCGTGAGTTAAAATTGATTTTTTTGATTTATTCAAATGATTTTAATGAGATTTTTCCAATTTAGGGCCAGTGAGTTGAAAAAAGTGACTGATATTTTCACAAAGATGTTCATGGATCCACATACGAAGGTCAGTTTTGGATTTTATATAAATTTTTTGTGAATTTATATTAAAATAATGAAATTTTTCACCTCAGGTTTTCAGTATATTTTTGGACACGCTTCGTGATTTAATAATTACGCATAAGCTCGATTTAAACGAGTGGCTTTACGTGTTGATGACCCGCCTATTTAACAAACAAGGCGTTGATTTACTCGGATCGGTCCAGACAAAGCTGCAGAGAACTTTGGACCTCATAAGAGAATCTTTCAGTTTTGATCACCAGTTTACAGTCATAATGAAATTTTTGGTCGATCAAACCCAGACCCCAAACGTCAAAGTAATTAGATTATTTTAATTAATTTATAAAATAATAAATTAAAATTTGCATAAATTTCAGGTCAAATTAGCGGTGCTTAACTATTTACAAATTCTATGTGAAGTTATGAGTCCCTCTCATTTCGTCATCACACCAGAGAGCCAAACCTCCATTTCGAAAATAATTACGTGGACCACTGATCCGAAAAGTGCCGAATTGCGTAAAGTATGCCCTAATTTTAATTTTATTCTCTCGCATTCGGCTCATTTCTCTATTACTTTGTGTTTACAGGCATCTCAAGCCGCAGTTGTGGCTTTATTTAATTCAAACACTCCCGAATTTACGAAACTACTCAACCAGTTGTCGAAACAGTGTCAAGATAATGCATCCAAACTACTTCACAATCACCTAAAACGTGCTGCGTCCGAAGATTCTCCTCTCAAAATTACTCCCATCTCGTCAGCGCGATCAATATCGAGTCCAAACAAGTAAAAAAAAATTCAATTACAAAATCAAAATTTAATTTTTAATTATTGAATTTAATTCCAGGACACGAACGCCCAGATCGACGCATTTTGAAGACACTGAGAACATGAATCCGGATGAAGTTTGGACTAATTTAAGACGGACTACTACCGAGATTCAAAATTACAGCTTTGATACTTTGGACCATGGATTCACGAAGGAACGCAAAGATCGATTGGAAAGAGACAGGGATACGACGTCGCAGGACAGCGGGATCAGCCAAATGTCCGCTCCAGACGGCAGAATGGACATTCTGGAAGAGTCTCCAGAAAATGGATCTCCGACACGAAGGAAGGATTACAACCCACCTGTGTATCAAGACAGGGTTAACCGCAACGGATTTGATACAGACGTGGAGTTGTTGTCCGACGCAAAACAAGAGCGTTTATCTATGGCCACAATTCTGTCGGAATTGTCGAATTATAACAAGAGGTTCGAGGAAAGAAAACTAGCTTTATTGCACTTATCCTTATTAGCCAAGGAAGACGCAGCTGCCGTTTGGGACGAACATTTCAAGGCTGTTTTGCGCATACTACTGGAGACCCTTACGAAAGAAAAGGATGTAAGGAAAAAAAATTTTTTTTTTTAAATTTGTTAATATCGAATTGTTTTGTAGGGTTCAGTGCGTGCACACTCACTTCGTGTATTGTGCGATATGTTGAGGAAACAAACATCCCGGTTTCAAGGATTTGCTGAGCTCACAGTACTCAAAATACTAGAAGCACATAAAGATGTGGAAAAAGACGTGAGTGACATTTATTTGCTCTCTTAAGCGTTTTCGCGTGGAAAAGTGCGAATAAAGTGAAAAATTTAATTCACTTGTTGTTAAACCATTTTTTAAGGTTTTATTCTTAAATTTAAATTGAATATTCAATTTTTAGGTTGTGCGTGCTGCTGAAACTTGCGCAGCTACATTAGCCGGTGGCTTAGCGGCTGAGCAATGTGTTCGCGTGCTCATTCCTATTATTTTGACTGGTGAATTCCCTGTCAACCAAGCTGCCATCAAGATGTTGACAAAGGTAAACAACCATTAAACTACACCCTAATTTTTATATTTAATCCTTTTATATCCACAGGTAATTGAGCAGCAGCCAAAATCTGTGATCCTGCAGTATATTGATGACATAATGCCTGGATTAATAAAGGTAATTTAATTTAATTCAAAATTTTCACTTTATTTTTATTTTTTTATTTTTTTCTAGGCATATGATAATCAAGAGAGCAGTGTGCGTAAAGCAGCGGTCTTTTGTATGGTTGCTGCCCACACAGCAGTTGGCGAAGCGCTCAAGCCTTATTTAGCTGAGCTCAATGGAAGCAAAGTAAGAAATTCATTTTATTTTCATTTTCAGTTTACAAAAACTCATTTCATTCTAGTTGAAGCTTTTGACTCTGTATATTAAACGTGCTCAGCCAACACAAAGTACTTCACCAACTTCACCTCAGCTTAGTTCACAGATTAGCTCGCAAGAAACGAGTCCACGCACTTAAAAAGGCATAATAAAACCGTAAGGGGCCAGAAACCGTGACAAAGATATCGTGCACTGTCGGATTACTAGTTTTAGTTGTATATTGTAGAATGAATTAAATCGGGCAACTTTTGTTAGTCTCAGTAATTACATTTTCTTTCTTTTTTTAAAAAAAAAACAAATAAAATTTGTATTTTTCTCAAAACCTCCTACGAAATGTTTCCCTTTTATATAAAAAGAAAAATAAACTTTTTTGCAGTTTAATTGTTTCGTAGAATTAGATAAGTGTGCCAAATCTCAGTGATTTTTAACACGAAAATTTGTAGCTAAAAATTGGGCATTTTTCTCATTTTTTTTCATTTTCATTAAGTTTAACGAACAAAAAAATTTTTTTTTCTTTTATAAGTGTTTCAATCGTTTAAAAGTGTGTGTTATGAAGTACGAGTTTTGTTTATAATGTTGTGCTTGTAAAATTAGGGATGGTCACGCGTGCATCTGGTTTTGTACATAAAAATTGTTTGCTGCTATAATGCAAAATGTGCTGTTTCATTTAGGTATTGCAAATTTAAGAAATTAAGAAAAATTGAAGGAAATGGATTGATTAACACGCTTTTTGAGATTTTAACGGATGACTAAATTGTAGATTTGTGATTTTCGATATTTTCTAATGTATAAATTTCAAATAACGATTAATTTCTGTAAATAACCGACTAATGGAGGTAAATTTGCGAGAAAAGATTAAAAATTGTTATGATGTTGAAAATTGAAGTAAAAAAAAAGTTAATTTTAAAATCCATCCTTTATTATAAGAAACTTAATTTTAATGGAATTAAAGCTAGATCGAAGTAATGTTTCATTCATATTTAATAAGTAAAAAGCATAATGCTGTAGTTACTCAAGAAAAACAAGCAAAATGCATTTATTGTGGGGCAATGGTTAAGTAGAGACTGTTTTCTTATTGAATTTCTTGTCTAAATTATCTGAATCTCGTTTTGTATTTCTTATAATTATTTTATAATTATTTTTAAATGCATTCCAGATTGTATAAAACATTGCATGAATGATTTTCATTTTTTTATGTATTTTAGGCGGTTTACGCTCAATTTTTTCTTTTTGTGCATTAAAACCAGAAAGTATCAATTTAGGTTTTT
>JAQIXT010001134.1:0-18550 GCA_034700445.1 Stenotaenia linearis | reverse complement strand
AAATTTCATTAAATAAGCTCTGTCAAGTCAATTAAATGCTAAAATTGTCATAAAATTAACTAATTATCAATAAGTCAATCAACAATTAGTTATCCTAATTCCTATACAATTTATACGTGGAACAAGAGCAAACCCAAAAATTTGTTTTTCGGGTTTTTTCGGGTTTAACCCTAATTTCTAAAAATCAATTCGGGGGGGTTAAGAATTAAGATCGGTCGGGTATAACCCGAAAAATCCATACCCTATTCTGTATCTTGTAATCGAAACTCACGCAAAATCAAGGTGTGTCTACATAATCATTAGCAATATTGTTGTATAAATTTCTTTAAAATAATTTTTTTTTTATTACAACATTTATTTTCTACTTTATGGCAGTGATGAACTTTACAAACAAGGCAAATTACGACTTGAGAAGAACAACAGGAAAACAATTAGTCGCATGTAACATGCAATTATTTGTCAACAATAATAAATAGTTAGTTATCTGAAATAGTCGAGGAAACATTTTTCGCCACTCGAAACAATACAGAGAAGGATAAAAATGCTGACACAAATTTAGAAAGTAAAGTGGTTTCCATAACACTGCAATCCATCACTGTCGTTTCCTCATTTTCAGGCTGTCATTAATTCTAAATCTTTAAACTTCCACACAATTACTTATGTAATTGAAATTAAAAAAATAAAGTGAGTAAAAGTCCTACAACAAAAGAAAATTAGTTTTGAAACATTAAAATTCAACTTTTGGGTATTTTTCATATCACATGTACTACCTCCGCCTGAACATCCAGCGAATATAAAAAATAATCCTGTCCATCCTACCTTAAATGCCAAGTGTTGAGTAATTAAAGCTGTCAAAGGCCCTCCAAAAATCTGCAAACCGATGAAATGAATTAAATCTAACATTAAACTCAGCATTTAGATGAGTACCGAATTACAAAAAACCAATCCGTAATTAATTCCTGCATATTTAAGTCCAAATTTTTGAGCAGTTACGGTTGGCATTATTGCGAAGTTTCCAGATGCAAGCAACCCAATTATCCATATCCAAGCGGCAAACATAGGTTTCCCACCGTAAGGAGTTAAAATTGTAGTTGCCATAAAAACGGTACAAAAAGCTGTTAGAATTAACATACACGTCTATGAAAGAAATTAAATATTTAGCGTACAAAAGGAGCGATGTAAGCTTGAATTACAACCTTATAGTTTGACCTGTCCATGAAAAGTCCCCAAAAAATTCGACCTAATGCATTACACAGTGCGAACATCGATCCAACCAAAGCTAAAAATTTGTCATCTTTAATAAAAGTTTGGCCATACGACTGAAAAATATAAAATCTATAAATTAAGTATGTTTTTATAATATTATGAAAAACGAGCATTGCAACGAGTGTTGCATTGCATTTAGTGCTGTGCAGGGAAGGCTAACGCCTATCTTCTCACCTTGTACATTGTAGTTATAAAGGTGACAGTCTGTCCATTTAATAGAAAGGTAAACCACAAAATATAAAAGTGACGCCGGCATAACATTTGTTTTGGAGTGCATGACGGCGATGTCTCAGTTACGATTTGTGAATCGGAATTTGCTTTATTAATCTGTAAAAATAAAAACATGAAAATATAGCCATGTATCCTTTAAACTACTTGCAAATACTTGATATTTACAAAGATTTTAAATTAATAAACTATTTACTTCTGGATTACTATTTTCGAGTTGCAAACTACTAGATGTTGCTGATTTTGGTTCTTGAAACTTTCTATGGGTGTGAAGACACAGCAATGTCCAGCTTATCAATTGAATTGTACTAAAAATCGCGCTCAGCAATAGAAACACGTGCGGAATGCGATTAATTACTTCAAGATCGGAGAATCGCCTGAAATTCTACTCGTTTAAGTCGAAGAGAAAGTCGTTTATAAGGAAATAAATCAGTTTTTACTCACCCAAAGTCACCAGATTTCGTGTTGTTTGGATTAATATACTCAGTTTGCAATGGGCTAAAAATAACTCCGCTCAATCCCAAACCTCCAACTATTAATCCAGTAACGAGAGCTCTATTTTTTGGAAACCACTATATTAAAAACAAAAATTGCATGATAGGAATTTTGAAAACATATTTATTAGCCATACAATCATCGAAATATAAATTGGTGAAGTGTAAGCTATTCCCACGCCAGTTCCGTACATTATTCCATAAGTAAAAACAAACAGTGGAAATGAATGTTGAATGGAAAAATAAGATAATGCAATTCCACTGCTGCAATAAATCAGGCTTATAGCAAAATAGAAGATGGAGGGCTTATAATAGCCCAAACCTTTACCTCGCACAAATACTTCCAATAAAAATTGAAAGTCTCGGATCGAATAGGCTGTTCAGTATCCCACCAACATTCATAAATAGTCCTTGACAGACTAATAGTGCTGTTTGAATCCACATTACATCAGTAGATGTAATATTTGGATTGGACCCATACATGTGATAATAGGACGAAACGTATGGTATCATATTCCCTAGTAAAGACACAGATAACAGAAAGAATTGATAAAATCAGAACCTAATAAAATTATTAATAAACTTACCTTCCGTGTAACCATTTCCTATTGATACATGAATTAAAATACAAGCAAATACTACAGCTAAACCTCTAACTGGAACCTTTTCAGACATATTAAATCTGAATCCTTTCTTCAAGGAAAATTTAAAAGATTGTGAGAATTTCACTTAACAAAGATCCGTCTGCAGACATGTAATTAACATATATGCAAATTATTTCATTCAAGTGGAACTGATTTTTACAAGTACCTAACATTTTCCCCAGTTTGACAGTTTATGATAGCATATCGCACTCTTCTCTTAAATACTGCTTTGTGATACGTCTCTCTAGTACTTAAACAACTTGTCCTATTTTCTAAGATATAATTACTTGGCATTGATAACTTGATAACACTGTTTATCAATTGTGACTGAAGAGATATTTTCATTGTATCACATCTTATAGTAATTATATATATAAATCTGACGTAAGTAACTTTTACACACGCAATCCATTTTTCAGTGGAAATTTTTAACTCTTTAAATACCGTACGGCAAAACCATTGAAGTATCCAGGGTATGAAGGTTTACAATTGTAGCTCTAAAGAAGACAAAAACATATTTATAACTACTCCAGTAATTATTTAACTACCGTAGTATTTTAATGAATCTTAATTTTTCTCTCCGACTCACATCAGTGACTCTCCTTCAATCGCTCAGATTCTTATTACCTCAATTATAAATCTCATTTTTCCATTTGACAAAAAAGTGAATAAAAGAAAATGTAACTAAAATTGGATCTTATTAATAGAAATGTTTCCACGAACTTAATTAAATTAATATTGTATAATTAATTAAAGTACCGTAAACTTAATTTCAACACCAGGTAAAATGTGTGCCTCAGCAGTGTTTATTCTCAGTATACAGTATTCGTAATAAGATTCCTTCTAGAGGCTACATTCCTGAAGAGACCACAACAACAAACATTTCGCTTGTATCCACTGTTTGAGGATTGTAGTACAGTATGTATATATAAGTGCAAACTATTCTTAATAAATTTAGTTATATAATTTTGCAGTTAATATACGGCTATTGATTATACAATTAAAAACAGTATTCTTGTGTGAGAAAACAACATTAGTTAGAGACAGAAAAATAATTTTCTAGGATTTCACAATTGTTGGCATTTCTGAAGGTGATAAACAGCTTCTCGTGATTCTTACATCGTTTTTACAGTGCTGACACCACTTATCCATTCTTGCTGACACTAAGTGAGTCCATTGACGTCGAAGTACTGCCGCGAAGCAAAAACATTTTCTTTAAGACTAGATTTTTCTTTTTTTTCCATTTTAAAAATGTCTTTCTTTTTAAAATTTAAGCGTAATAAATCAAACTAACAATTAATTTCATTCATTACTTTGAAGTTCAAATCATTTTTTAAGTTATATGTCATAACCACTTTCAAATTCGGTATTTCAATCTGATAGAAAAAAACTGCCCTTGGAAGTATAAATTTATCTCCCGTATATATAGTAATAAATACATAAATAACCAAAATGTTTTTACAGACATACCTCAGTCATAACACAAGTCTTATCGTAACCGAGGTAGACAGAAAAATTCCATAAACCGTGATCACATAATAAAAGGAATACAACTCCAATAAACTTCTCCGCAAGCCAATCGAATCAATACCGAGAATAAGTAAACAAAAACCTGACAAAAACACACTCCTTCTGTACTATCTCATAACAGATAAGTGAAATATAGTAGTTTCTATTTTATGAACTAATAATTTCAGCAAAAAAATTTTTCAATTTGAATAAATCATAAAAAAAATTTGATAAAAGGAAAAAAAGGTCGGAAAAGGAAAAGGAAAAAAGTAAACTAAAAATAAATTAAATTAAATATGGTTCCATAAAATATTTAAAAAAAGAAAAGAAAAAAAAGCAATGTGGACCTCTAGTGATCACAGTGCGAAACTGGAGACCTAAAAAGTGACGTGGACATATGTACATGTTGGCTTTCAGCTCCGTTTTGTCATCGAATCACAGCAGGTAGCATGGCGGTCCACGTGGCCATTAACACTGCTGCTGTCTTCGTAATTTTAACGACAGTTTCAGTAATAGCCGACGTTTACCACCAAAAATACGAATATAAATACAGTTTTAAAGGCCCCTACTTAGCACAGCGTGATGGCAGCGTACCCTTCTGGGAATATGGTGGCAGTGAGTAAACTTTATGAGTTTCTTTCTTAATATTCCATTCGTAACCGAAAAATCAACAGATCCTTTTCAAATTCAAAACCGATTTGTAGAAAAACCCTTAAAATTAACCATAATATGCACACGTGCATATTAATGGCTTAATTGAAGCTTGCAAATATAAATTGGACCATATGTTTGATACTTTATTTTAAAAGCAATAAATATGATATTCTAACCTAATTTTGTTTCAATTAGGTACGATTGCGAGCGAAGAGAATGCAAGAATAACGCCATCCTTAAAGAGTAAAAAAGGTAAAGTTTGGGAAGTTAAATTAACTGAAGTTTGAGATTAAAGGTAATTTTTTTTCAAGGTTATATGTGGACAAAAAATCAAACGAATTTCGATTGGTGGATGGTCGAGTTTACGTTTCGTGTAACTGGACGTGGCAGAGTCGGTGCTGATGGATTGGTAATTGGTTGTTATTGAATTTTGAATGTGTTGTTTAAATATGTTTTTGTTTTCATAGGCTTTTTGGTACACCGAACAGAAATCTATGGATGGGACCGGTCAGGTTTTTGGAAGTTCGGATAAATGGAAAGGATTGGGGCTTTTCTTTGATTCGTTTGATAACGATAATAAAGTAATTTTTAATTGAATAAGTGTTAAAGTGATGTTGAATTGATGTAATTTTATTTGTAGCACAATAATCCGTACATTATGGCTGTTTTGAACGATGGAACTCAGGCGTTTGATCATCAAAAGTATTATTTTAGTTGAATTTTGGGTTTTAAAATGTCTTATAAGTTTTCTTTGTTTAGTGATGGATCGGGGCAACAACTCGATGGATGTTTGCGAGATTACAGAAATAAACCGTTTCCGGTTAAAGTTAAAGTGGAATATTACAAAAACGTTTTAACAGTTGCGTATATTTTAAAATTTGTAGTTATTGGATTTTAATGGTTTTTATATTTTAGGTTTTATTTCACAATGGGATGACGAATAATGATCTGGATTACGAAATGTGCTTTCGAAGCGAAAATGTTTTTCTGCCCAAATTTGGCTATTTTGGTTTGTCTGCTGCTACTGGGGGCTTAGCTGGTGAGTGGTTGTTATTTATTTAATTAAAAATGATGATTTTATAATTTTAAAAAAAAATATTTAGATGACCATGACGTTTTAAAGTTTTTAACGTACAGTCTAATGTCTCCAGAAGAATTAGCTAATCAACAAAGAGCTCAAGTTGCAGATACAGAAAGAGAGAAATTATCTAAAGAATTTGAGGAGTTCAGAACCAAATTGGAACAACAGAAACAAGAGTAATTTAATTAATTAAAATTAATTATTTTATTTTGTAACTAATATATTGTTTGATTTTTTTGTAGTTTTCGTAAAGATCATCCGGATAAAGAGAAAGATTTTGATGCTGATGATTGGGTTAGTGAAAAATGTCGTTTTTACGGAATTTTTACAAGAGTTAATTTTTTTTTTTTCTTAAAGTATGAAACCGATCAACAAAGGGAATTACGACAAATTTTTACCGGTCAAAGCCAAATGTTTGAAGTTTTACGCGAACTCCACCGCAAAATGGACGAAATAATAGGACGCCAAGAAAGAACTTTATCTCTAATTGGAAAAACAGGCATACCTGCTCCACGTAAACACAAGAAATAATTCCAAACGTTCAAAATTTTAAAATATTTTATAAAATCGCAGCCCAACCCGGTCAGCATGGTCAAGTACCTCAACATGGTGGCCAACCCATGATCGATACAATTCGTCGGCAAGAAGTAGAAGCAGTTTTAGCTAATCAAATGGAAATTGTAGGAAGTTCTCGTGATATTAAGTAAGCATTGTCGAAATTAAAATTTTAAAATATTATTAATACTAATTTTTTTAATTTTAGAGCGTTTGTCACTGAAATACATCAAAAAACAAATACAATCATAAGTAACCAGGGTAAAGGTGGTGGTTTTGGCTACGATGTCCAATCCTTCATTTCAGAAATGAAAGATCAATTGAATAACTTGAAGAAAGATATGTCTACAGTGGCAGCTAAAGCTTCGGTTAGTTCCTTTAATTACACTGCCAATGATAATGGAAAACCTAATCAAATTTGATTTTTATAGATGCCATGTCCAGTACAACAGTCTTCTAGTTGTATATCCACAACTTTATTTTTGACGTTTATGGCAATCCATCTCATCCTTATTTTTGCGTATTTTATTTACAGGTAAATTATTTTTATATTTATTTTATCAATTAATTAATAATTATTAAAATTTGTAGAGACAGCAAAGAGGCACAGGCCAAGAAATTTTATTGAAGTTGGTTTTGGATATTTGTAGGTTGACTTAGTTAAATTTTAAACATCAGTATTCAAGAGGCCAAATTAATTTCTTATCAGCATAGGCAAACTCAGGCGATTTACTCATTTGTCTTCCTCTCTAAAATCATTTTAAACTGAAATTTTAAAATATTTTTTTATTAACGAACAACTATTTGTAAATATATTCCCAGTATGGTTTATAGTTGTTCAGTAATTAGTTGATCTCGGTTTTGGTTTTTTTGTTGTTGTTTGTTATAACTTTGTTTCTGGTATTTTGTTTTCCTTTGAAATGAACATTTTCAACGTTTTGTACAAATACTTTAACGCCTCGTGATGAATGTACTGATGTACGCCTGAAAAACGTTTCTTAAAGTGAATAAAACAAATTTTTGTCAAATCACACCTTGTAAGTCTTTAATTTCACATTATAACTGGAAAAAAAAACTTATTCATCGCTCTACACTTTATAATTAAAAACATACAATATTTGATGGTGACTAAGGTCGGATCGGTTTTAGCAAAAATCAAAACCGATCGGACCAAACCGTCGGTTAAACTTCTGCGATCCGACCTGTTTCCCCCCCAAAAAAGGTAAACCGATCCGAACCGATAAAACTGCGGTTCGGTTCGGATTAGCCCGAATTGCCACGTGATACGACAGCCACGTTTATTTAGCAAAATTTCGGAATTTTGCTGAAAAATAATGAATAATAAATTTAAAAAATGAAATCGTTTTTCAAAATTTTTCGTCAATTTTCTTACATTTTCCAGAAATATTTAAGCTCAAAAACATTTTTCCCCGACACTTCCCACCAAAATCCCTTTAATACTTACTCAATGTCAGCCCATCTCTTAATTTTCTTCAAAAACAAAAACTGCTAGCTTAGTTTTTTAAATATCTTCGCTCACGAGGAAAGGAATTTCTGGAGACATTTCGATTTTATGTCCTAAAAAGCAAAAAAAAAATTCAATTCCAAACTTCCAATTCACATTTCAAAGCGGCAATTCCAGACGCAGCAATCGCCGAACACATGGGCTCTGTTTAAAAAAGTTCGAATTTCGCAAAACTTTGCAGAAAAAGAAATTGAATGATTTTGAATTAGAAAAATAAACTTACCATCTTAAAAGTTTAATTTTAAAAACCAGTATTCAACAACACGATACGTTTTATTTGAACTTATTTCTTATCAAACCCTTAGCTATTTTATTTAAGCAAAAAAGATAAGAATGAAGTTACTTGAGAAAGTAATAGATATGCAAAATAAACGATGTTACAGTATTTGTGTGGTATTTTATTTAACGTTGGCCTAATTTCTGCTACAAAGGCTAAACACCGACGCAAGAGACCAAGCACTCCTCCTGGAAATTTTGCCACTCTGGAGATTTTTTACATGCAGGAAAATCTTCCGAACATGGGACTACTGCTTAAATTCCTCTCCGTAGAAACGCCACTCAATTTTCCTTGGTCAGAAAAATCACCACCCTCAGCCAGGTTTGAACCCAGAATTCTTGGGCCCAGAGGTGAGCGCGCTAACCACTGGTCTACCAGTGCCAGCTTAAGAACTTTTTGAAGAACACGAAGAACAAGAAATGAAAAAGATAGTTGTGGAGGAAAAACAAAAAAATTATGAAAAAATTTTGTTTTTCTTTCAAATGGAAATTGTGTACAAAATACTTTACGCCTCGTGATGAATATACTGATGTAAAACGTTTCTTAAAGTGAATAAAAAAATTTTCAAATCACACCTTGTCTTTAATTTCACATTATAACTGGAAAAAAAAACTTTTATTCATCGCTCTACACTTTCGTAATTAAAAACATACAATATTTGATGGTCACTGGGACAAAAGAAATAATGCGATAAGTCACACTTTCTGTATATAAAGCTAGTGATGTAGGAACGTAAAAAAGCCTCAAGAAAGGCTTAAAAATCTTGTTAATTTATGCAAAATAATATCCCCCCTAAACAAAAAGGCAGTTAAATCTTTTGATATATTGTTTTTGCTCGAATTTCAGTATTCCTTTGTCTAGAAGTCACAACTGATTGTCTCTTGACTTCAATTCTGTTTTCGGTCTAAATTTCCACTTTAGCTGCGTACATATATATAATATATTTATCATATTTTAGTAAAATTAATACAAATATTAAGTTGAATACGTTTTTGATACAATACACATTAAAAATATATCGCAATAATTAATATTTGACTCGGAATTAAATTAAAGTTTTAAAAAACCGTAAAATAGTGGCAAAACGTATTTCACCCAGTATTTGCGTAGTTACAAAAAAAAGTTTATGCAAAAGGCATAACCTATGTATAAATTTAGCTAGTTAAACCAAAAAATGTTTAAAAATGAGTCTTTTGTACCTTTTTCTAAAAAACGCTCTAATTTGTAACAAAACATCTAGCATCTATTATAATACATTCAAAATTTTTCCAGATTTATATATATTCCAAATCAAAGTTGTCATATCAAAATTGTTATCAGTTACTGATTTTCAATCACATCTCAATCAACGAAGATCACAAAAGAGTGAAAAGTTTTTCTCGTTTTGCAAAACTAAAAATACAAGTTGCGCAATCGAAATATTTTACAATATAAAATGAAAAATGTTAATATCCATTTACAAATAATTAATTAGCTATAATCACTGCAAAAATATTATGAACTTTCAATGATAGATGAATCTAGTGTTTTTAAAAAAGTAGTAAAAAAAGGCAAATTGTTAATGAGCAATTGGATTGTAAAAAAAAAGAAAATATTTTTAAAAAATTACAAAACAATAAACCGGAACAAATCAATTGGCACTACATATGGCTGCCTTTTTCAGAAGGTTTTTAAAATCGAGACGAAGTCCAAACATTCGAGTATAAAAGAAAATATTGGAAGTTTTTTTAATATTTCAAACATTTATCTTCCATCTTAGTCGTCTTCTGAGCTAATTAACACTCAGTTCATTATGTGAAACGCACACGCACACACATTCACAATGATATGGAGCCAGCACCACTCATGTTGCGCACTCCAATTTCCTCTGGAACTATTGTTTTAAAAACTTTTGATATTCGCACTTCAGCATTCGAATTCCGACGCTGTGATTGCGTTCAAATCCTTCATCAACCCTTCTAAATTCGCCATTTCTGCATTCAGTTCTTCAGTACTGTACGACGGCTGTAAATAAAAGCAAAAAGCAAAATGAATAAATCAAATTCAACAAACCCAAATGTCATCAACGCACAGCTAAATCGTCGTCTCTCCCCGATTTGTAAGATGAATCAGGCGCTCGCGGGGTGATGACGGGTACTCCCGCAGATCTACTTTTGAGTGAGGAGACCGACGGGGCAGCGGAGGAGGGGGTTGTGGGTAACGTGTTGGTTTTCTTGTATGGGCTTGTGGCCTGCTGCTGGGAGCGTATAGCTGAAAAACAATGCCAAACAAGAAAAAAATGGGCATTTTTACACAATTTTTCTTTTTTATCATAAATTTAAACCTAATATATTTCCCAATTATAACCGATGGCAGTAAGTTTAAGCTTTAACACATTTAAGACAGAAAATATGAAATTTTAGAGTTTGGCATTGAATGAAATTCGGTTTCGGATGTTAGTTGAGGAGTATTAGAAATTACATTCAGAAAGTAACTGAAAAAAAAAATCAGATTTACAAAAAGTATATTACATTTATGGTTTAAGCAAACTTAAATTTTATGTACATTAAATGTTCATTATAAATTTAATTTCTCTTAAATCTGATTTTTCTTGCAGTTGATTTTTTATTGGAAATTAACTTGCATATTTTCTGACTCGCTACATCTAAAACTTTTTGCCAGGGGCAGCTTAAATGCACATTCAAGGAAGGAGCAAAGAAAGGAAAATACAGAGAAACGAGTTTATTAATTTAATTTCTTTATTAATTAACACATTTACTGCTCTTCGTTGTCTATTTTTACATCTCCTTATTTTATCCAAACAAAAAAAAAAATTCAAAAAAATTCATAATCTCTTCAAAGTCAAAAAATGAGAGATTAGGAAAGAAATAAACGTCAAGCTTAAAACAGCAACAAAACCATTCATCATGCATTAATGCATTTTTATATTCATAAAAAATAGTGACATGCAACACGAGTGAGAATTAAAAGATTAGCACCATATGGGAGTAGTCAGCTCTCTTCCTTCCCTCGTCCCGACTTCTCGTACCTACAAGGACTAGGAAGACGTGTATAGTGAAACCAAAAGGCAGTAAGACAAGAAAAAACAAAGAAAGACTGCAACACCAAGTCATTTATAACCAAAACTTGGCATCCCAGTCATTAATTAATGCAGATAAGCTCAAACGCGTGCAGTAAGATAAAAGACAAAGCACATGCAAATTTTACTTTAATTAACCTGGAAAAATTAAATAAAAATTCCGCCAATTGAAAAAAAAAATTGGTTTTTGGGTAGGAATCAAAGCTTCTAACTGACCTATGTGTTTCTGCTGGGGGGTTGCAGGCGCACTCTGTGGGGGCGGAGCTGGCACGCTGAAACTCTTTAAAGGGTGACCGGGAGAACGTTTACTCAGTGTGCCCGTATTTACGCCACTAGTACCGGCATCTGGTTCAGGTGGACCAGCCACCTGCTCGTAGGGCATGGGAACCTGCTGGTTGTACGTGCTTGGCGAGGGAGGCTCCAAGGAAATGGCTTTGAGGGGAAATTAATATAAGGTTTTTCGTTATTTCATATCGTGTTTTCGAGTCACCTCTGTTTTTCATTAATCAAGCTTAAAAAAAACATTTGTCTCCTTCCTCGCATTTGCATTTTCGAAATTTAGATTAAAGTAATTTGCTTACTTGTCATTCCCGGTTGACAGGGATCGATCGTGACGTGTGCTCGTGGTATGTTGTACTGTGTTCTTGGGTAAACCGGGCGTGCAGTTCCTTGAGGATCATTATGTTGCTGGAGAGCGCCGTTCGGTAATGGGTTTGCTGTTGCGATGGCTGCGGGATTAAAATTAAAAATTGAGAAAACATGAGAACGTAATTTATTTATACGGTGGATTGAAAAAATTAAAAATTAAAAAAAAAGATGGATTTTTTTTTCCATTTTTTTATATATTTTTTTTCTGACATCCGTGCCCACGAGAATGAAAAACTTACGTTCTCTCGGAGTATCTACAGGAATCACGATGGGTTTTGGACGAAAGTGATGACGAGGAACGGATGAAGTGTCATTTCTAAGTGAGTCTGCACCACAACAATTTGCACACAACAACCAGAAAATAAAATAAACAAAAACAAAAACATGCAAAATTAAGAAAAATAAACAAAAAGTGAAATCATAAAACAAATATCAAATATTAAAAAATAAATAATAAAATAAATAAAACGAAAACCCGTAAGGAATTTAGGGAAACCAAATTTCTTTACCTATATAAGTTGCTCCTTTTCTTTCTAATGTGTCTCTGGATTTTTCGTCCGAATCAAAGTCTTGGGAATTGCGGGTCAGGGGTGAAGTGGTCGACGTTTCTGAGTTTTGCGACTTTTCCATTTGTTTCAGTTCCATTTGATCGTGATGAATCCACAGGTCGGGAGGTTTCACGTCCGTTTTACCACATTTACCTTTTCCATACCTGAAATTTATTTTAATTTTACTTTTAATTTTTTTTTCTATTTTAAATACGAGGTTGTTTAGTTTTGGGTGATAAAAAAAAGCTTCCCTGCATTGGCAGTTTCAGACAAAAGGGTTATCTTTTGTTATGCAAATTGAAAATTTATTAAATTTCGAAAGCGATAAGCCGATTTAAGAAGAAATTAATTAAATCCCAATCAATTAAACAGATTAAATGATAATCGCATTTATTTGAAAATAAAATTGAGGAAAATTAAGAGCCCAGCAAAAAATAATTGCATAATTATTGCAAAAAAAAAGTTTAGTTTTCATGCAAATAATTTATTTGGCAGCTTTTAGCAAAAATTACAAGAATTTGCTAAAAAATTTTAAAAATTTTAAAACTAAAATAAAAATCTGTAAATTACTAAAATTTGCACTTTTTTTTGCAGAAATTACTATTTTTATATAAAACATTTGCAGATTTTTTTTCTTGGGAGAAGAAATAAAATAAAAAAATCATTTAATTTTACCCTTTCTTCTTGCTTTCCAGTAGAATCCTATTACTACTTCTTTTATAGGCAATGGCGCCACCAACTCCCACAATGACAATCGCAAAACACACAAATCCAATAACTAAATAGAGAGTCGGGAACGATTCTATAAACAAACACAAAAAAAACACCAATAATCAAATTCTTCCCTCGTAAAACTAATTTATTTGTTACTTGAATATCTCAGTTAAATTCAATTTATTATTAACAAACTAAAATTTTCTTAGAAATAAATGACAAGAAGAGTAGAGGGAACAAAAACAATAAATTCTACAAAATCATACAATATAAATTTCAAAAAAATCTTACCATTCTTTTGATTGTTGGCATTGGCCTCATCGTCTCCTTGTTTGTCAGCACCAACACCTGAAGAGCCAATTACCATATCTAGTAAAAAATCATGCAAAAAAATATTCGACTCAAAAAAAAACAAAAGGCATACACATTTATTGGGACAGAAACTAGAAAGATAGGAATCATGCTGCAAAAACTCATTTTCTAGAGAAAAAAAAAAATCAAAAAAAATTCAAAAAACTGTTGATATTCAACTTTTATTCCCCCATTTCTAAACATCCTGTTTAAAAGCCAATTATACAAACAGAAAAAAACGGAGAAAAAATGTTTGATGTTTTTTCATGAGAAAAAATTTAGAAAAAGTAAAAACCATAAAGTAAAAACCACTAAAAGAATGATAAGAATTTTCCAAATGGCCTCATTAAAGTAGCAAAAAGAAGTCCAGCAGCTGTTGCTGACTATTGCCACTCCCTAAGTTATTTTAATGTTTCTGCAATTACTACCAACATTGGGGGTCCACAAGTGATACATTACCAACTAACTCAAACCTACAACTTCACCAAAAATACATGAATGACCTGTTGCAAATAGCAACACAACTGGGTCCTTTTTTTATTTAAAAAAAAAAATTCCATTCTCGTTCAATTTTCACGGATAATAGCAATTTAATGGCCATAATAACAAGCGAAGAATTTATGGCCGTAATGGTCAATTTCAAGTGATTTATACTTATGTCCATAACTGACAGTTCATTGCATCATTTCCAATTAATCTATGACAGAAAATAAAGCAGGAAAAAAAATAAAAGTTAAGTCTTACTTTGCAATGGTGTGGTAAAAGAAACCAATGGTGAGGGAGGACTGAACCCTTTTCTATTTCGGGCTTGAATTTTAAACATGTATTGGGTATGTGGAGTTAAGCCTTTTATCGTTTTTGTGAGTTTTGTTCCATCGATTTCTTCCATCACCCAGTTTTCACGAGTTGAATCAGCTGTATACGAAATCGTATAGGCTACAAAAAAATAAATAATAATAATAAAGTAAAATACCGTATCGTAAAAAAGAAATTTATTGATTTGAAAATTTAATTTTATCAAGTTTATTCTCTTTAAATCTCTAATATTTCCAGCAAAAAGAACCACAACCCATTCAAACCGTTTAACTTTTAAAACGACATCAAACTTGTTTTTCAAAGATTCAAAAAAAGTTTCCAAGGTATAATTACACATTAATTACCATATTAATGCAATCAAATGCCAACGTCTCTGCAACTATCTTTTTTTTTTTTTTTGCAAAGAAAGAAAAAGAAAAATGAGCGCTGCAGAAACATTTGCTTATTTACAGGTGTTTAAATTACACAGCCACACAACTCTATTACTTAAACACCATATTTAAAATTAAATGTTCCATTATTAACATTAAAATTTAAATCGCAGCCTTAAAAATAACTATGTATAATCCAACCTATTATCTGTCCATTAGCTTGTTTTGGAGGTTGCCAATTCACATTAACGGCAGTAGGGCTATTCTCGGAAGCTACGACTGTAACATCTCTTGGATAACTAGATGGAGCTGAAAATAACTTGCCGTCAACACGTGTTTGAGCGAATTAAGATGATTAAAACTACCTATTTCTTGCGTTGCATTACGAACACTCAAACTCCAATGGCTTTCTCTTTTTCCTTTGCTGACTTTTACCGCAAACTCGTATTCTGTGTTTGGTTTTAGATCGTTAATCATGCAATTTGGTTCTGACGAATTGAAATATCTATAGCGTGGATTATTCGAGTGATGTTGATGCGTGTAGCGAACCGTGTAATATCTACTATCGGTAACGACCTGCATAAATAACAATTAAATTACGTTAAATTTAATCGGGCATTAAAATATTCATTAGATTAGTTGACCTGAGAACTAGATAATGAATTATCAGTCCAATATAGCACTACTGCACTAGAGGATAACACCACTGCTTTTAAACCCATTGGAGTCGACAAAGGAACAAGAGGCTCAGGAGCTGTAAAATGTAAAAAAAAAAAAAAAAAAAAAAAAAAAAAAAAAGATTAATATTTAATATTTTTCAAAAAAAAATTGAAATTACTTGTTTCTATTCGAGTTTTCACAGTGTCGTAGATCGGGTGTCCATCTCCCATTTGATTGTAGGCACGCAAACTTATAACGTATTCAGACGAAGGTTCTAGATTTCAAAAATTAATTAAACTTCAATTAATAAATTTAGATTAAAATTCATTACGCAGGTCTTCAATCGTATGAAATCGTTGCTTTCCATCCAGCAATTTGGTGTAAATATCTGGAATTCCAATTCCCCAACCGATTGTGTACCCTCGAACCATAATGTTCTGGTTTCTGGGTGGAGTCCACGACACCGTAATAGAATTTGAACTTGGACGTACTTTAATCGAACCTGGTTTATCCGGGACTTTTGATTCTGAAATCACATCAAATAAATTTAAATTACCTTTAAAACTATTAACAAATTTGTTTATTACCATTAAGATCATTCTGAAATGTCTCAGCCGTCATCCAATCAGTTGCCGGGCCACTTCCATTCACAGTTTGTGCCGAAATTCTCACGCTATATTCGGCACCTCGTTCCAATTCTTAAAACAAAGACAAAAAAAAAAATTAAATATAAAATTTTTAAAATTAAATACCATTTCTTACTTATTAATGCAAATAAACGACGATTTCCATCAGTTGTTACCGTATCCCCACGTCTATTTCCTTTCTGCTTGTACCGAATTTTGTACCCGGTGATGATGCCATTTTGTGAGCCTTTTGGAGGCGGCTCCCAACGAACAATAATACTCTAAAAAAAAAAAATTTTTAACAAATAAAATTTTCTTAATTAATAATAACCTTACGGTTGAACTAGCTGCTTCTAATGTTACATTCTGAGGCGTATTGGAAGGCACTAATTAAAAAAAAAATTATTATTATTAAAAATATTTATCAATTATTATAATTTCGTACAATCAGAGTAAGTGCGAACGACAACTTCATCCGTGCTCATGCCAGGTCCGTTTTCATTGTACGCCACAATCCAAAAACTATATTCAGTGAACTTTTTAAGTCCTCTTAATTCAAATACAGCTTCGCTTGTTTGCGTTTCGTGCTCTTCAGACGTTCCGCCTTCCATATAATACAATTTATAGCGCTGAATTGGTCCACTTCTTTGGTTGGGTGGATCCCATTGAACTAAAATTGTAGTTGCAGATGTGACTACAGCTCTCAAGTTTAATGGAGCATCAGGAACACGAACTAAAAATAATAGAAAAAGTCGCGTTAAAACACTCAAAAGTTCATGCAAATATATATATATATATATATATTTATTTTACCTTCCGATTGTGTTTCTACTAGAATTTCATCCGAGCTCTGCCCGGATCCAAATTCGTTATACGCGAGTACACGGAAGTAATACTTAGTCGATGGTCGCAGCCCTTGAATATTGACTTCTTCCATTCGAGAACGCGTTGTATTCACCACACGTTCCCTTTAAACGCATAAATAAATAATTCAAAAAAATATTCACTTTTATAAGTTAAATAAAATTACCTCTGAGAATTTTCCTGCCGATAATAAATCGAGTAGGCAATAATTTTTCCATTTTCATTTTCGGGCTTCTTCCAAGACAGAGTCACGAATCTCGTTGATACGATAAGGGCCATCAAGCCTTGTGGTGCATCAGGGCCGTCTTTGGATTGCGGAAATCCACCTAAAGTAGCAGCGACGTTGGGGGTGGTTAAGGACGTAGTAGGGAATACAACATCTACATGGGTTTGGGTGACAAATTCACAGGAAAAGAAAAAAGGCAAAAAACACGAAAATACAAGAAAAGAAAAGAAAGTAGGAAAAAAAAACAAAAAACAAGCAATAATAAATTCATCATGCACTCAAGAAAAAATGTAAACACAAAAAAGCAAATAAATAAAAATAAAAAATTCAACCGACCATAAAATCTTTTCAAAACAAAACCAAACAAACAAACAAACACAAAACAAATATTTTAACCCAGTCATCCATTCGTGAAAATATTTAATTAAATATAAAACGACAAAAAAAAGAAACTCATTCCTGTTCACATTGAACAACAATGCAGCGGAAACGAGCAAACTAAACTCACTTCCTTTATCACCGTCACTTCTTTATTAAAAACGTTTAATTTCCTTCTTACCTGGTTTCAAGACTATAAGCTGAGCACTTGCTTGAATGTTTCCGGCTGGATTCTGTCCAAAACATTGATAAATGCCCACATCCGACGTAACAACGCCCAAAATTCGCAGGTTGTTGCCATTTACAAATTGAAAAAATTCATCTTCGAGAATGAGATTTCCGTTTTTAATCCACTGCACCGTGGGCTCTGGTTTGCCATAAATCTGACATTCTAATTCCACATCATCCTTTTCGTGCGCATAACGATTCGTCGGCTGCTTGATAAATCTCGGCGGAACTGGCAAAACAATCCTAATTTAAATTCCGTAATCAATTAGCAGCTTATAATTAAATCAAAAACCTTGAACTTCGAGATTCGCGCTCGAATCATCCGAGTCCTCGTTGTTCTCCGCCCGGCACATGTAAACACCCTCGTCGGTCTCCTGCACGTGTTCGATCTGCAAACTGCCAGTCCCAACAACCGAAAACCGGCTGTCCAAAAACCTATTAAAACATCATTTATTATACTTAAAACTCGAGTTGAGAAAAAGGCAATTTATCTTACGCCATGTCAATTGTAGCGCCATCTTTAAGCCACGTGATGCGTGGTTGCGGATTGCCGTTTGCAGCACATTCGAACGTAAGACTTGATCCTTCCATCGCTATTACGCTTTTTGGGGTAGCGATAAATTGTGGGGCGGAAATTTTATTCAATTGAGCTTGAAAATAGAAGGAAAAAAATGGGATGATGTTAAATAAACATTGTAATAAAAAAGTCGATCGAGAGCATTACTTGCAGACAGTGTTGGGCGCGCTAATGAAATATACTAGGGCCGCTAGCGCTAGCGCTAGTGCAGTTTAAAACTAGTGCCGCTAT
>JAQIXT010001133.1:0-18551 GCA_034700445.1 Stenotaenia linearis | reverse complement strand
TTTTGAAGTAAAACTGTAGAAAATCTGTTGATTTTGAAGTAAAACTGTAGAAAATCTGTTGATTTTGAAGTAAAACTAGAAAATTTATAGATTTTAAAGTAAAGCTGTAGAAAATATGTGGTTTAAGGTTCTAATGAGAATATCAATAGATGTTGCAGATCCCACGATCGATGTTATGGTACTCACGATAGGTTAAAGGAATGTCAAGGAATTCTGTTTAACGTCCGATCTTACATTAGGAGTTATAAATGGAATTATAACCGTCAACGTAAAATGATTATATGCAGTAAGTTTATGAATTTGGTTTTGGGATAATTGATGTTTTTGTTTTAATATAATTTTAAGGTGGAAATAAGAAATGTCGACAGATTTTATGTACCTGTGATAGAGATGCAGCACAATGTTTTGCTCAGAATAAGTATAATAAAGACAACAAAAAGACAAGATTTGGTTTAGTTTGAAATGTGTAGTTAAAATATAAACAAAATAAAATATCTGTATTTATATATTTATATATAATTATTGCACTGCTAAACTGTTCATACCAAACTACATTTTAAAATAATGAAATCCCATTTATAAGGAAGTACTGACATTGCAATAGCTTAATAGCTTAATACAATTAAATATTATAAAACCTAAGTTATGTTACAGTGTCAAAGTAGATGATATTTGTTTTGACATAAAAATAACAAAAGTAACAATTAGGAACATTATAATGCATGCCAATGAGAATGATATTAGAGAGTTTGCGGGAAACAAAACTTATGTCTTATAACTTATAAATCCCATGTTAATTATAAATCTGACTTACATTTAACTTGGAATTTATAAGTTATAAGCCATAAGTTTTGTTCTCTGCAAACTCTCTATTGTACTGAAAAACAAGTAATTAATTTGATTCACATTTTAATTTCATTTTAATTTTAATTTCATTTCATTTTAAAGACATTTCAACTTTTTCAGTAAAATTACATTAGAAACATGTAAAACTATGAGTTTTTAACTACAAATTGCACTGACCTTGCTGGCCACTACATACAGGTTTGATTAATAAACCAATGATCAGAATTTACCATTTGTTGATGGTAATACATCACTAACAACATCTTTAACTTCATCACTAACTAACACCCATTTTATGATGAGGCTACATTTTAATGATTGATGATTTTTCAATCATAACAATTTATGCTACTAATTCAAGATTTATATTTTTATATCGAAGATAATTCACTTTATGTTCATCATACAATTTATGTAATCCTTCAATATATAAATTGTGATAATGCACTACTTCTTCTTTACTTGGATTTGGGTTTTGAACAACATCAATTGGTTTTCCAACTTAAAAAAATAATAAAAATGAGATAAAATGACAATAAGAACTACAAATTCAAATCAAAGTTACCAACTACATCAACTTGTCTCCTATAAGGCAAATAACCAAAGTTATATTGAAAAACACCTCTTCCAACAATTAGTGGTATAGGATAACCCAAATACTTTGTCATAAGATTTTGAATCGTTCGAAGAAGTGAACCTTCACTATTAGGAACTTGTGAATATAAATCATTCTCACCAAATGCAAACATGGGAATCAATGAAGCTCTGCAATAAATTGAAATTAAAACCATTTTTTAGTTTCCAAAAGACTTCAACATCAATACCCGTTTATTATCGCCAAGCGAACGAATCCTTTTCGCCGGCGAAGAGTTAACTTCACAATGCCTGCATGTGCATCTAGTGCTTCTGCGGCACCACCAATGACAATTACAACCATATTTCCTTTTCCTTCATTGGTCAATAACCAAGAAACACTTTCCTTTGATACAGCACAAGAACCTGATGGTAAAATCATTATTAAAAGAAAGAAAAATGATTTTCAAATATAAATAACTTTTAACCTGTGCTTAAAATGAAATCTCTATGGAATGGAAACCAAAACTGGCCTGATAGAGTTAACAAAAAAGGTGTAATTTGTGGGAAGATATTTCTGAATCCTGTGGCTTCAGTTGCAAATGATGTGAAAGCTCCAAAACAAAAGATTCCATGTGGATGATACCCACAGACATAATTCTTTCTTGGATCTAATTCAGCTGTTTTGATTAGTCTTACTGGAAAATAATCTCTCATGTATTTCCACACTTTGGCTTTTCTCATCCAGTCAATTCTATAAGTAATAATTTGTTATTTTGCTTAAAACTTATCGGCAAAGTAAATTTACCTTCTGCCACCTCTGTGACTTTGTTTATGGTCATACCAAAACCAGATGTAGTATAGAATGGATATGTAGTAATAGTTTGTGTAGAACAAGATGTAGAGTGATAAGAAGAAACCACCAAATCCAAAGAGAATGAAGGAAGTTGTATAATAAAAAACTACTGCAGTCTGCAGTCTTCTTTCAAGTGGAACAGACAGTGGAACAAATTTGATTCCAAAAAGGTGTTTGTTTGACATAATTTGAGATTGGAATTAGAGCAAATGAGACATGAATTTCTTATGTTGTACACCCAGTTCTTATCTTTTCAGTTACTGATAAATGATAAATAAATTATAAAATGTAAACAGGTAGATAAAGATTTTTGCTTAGGATGTGTTAAATAATGTCTTCAGTGTATTCATGTAGAGTTTGTGATAGTAGTCTATTTCTTCTTGAATTAGTTCTGAGTTTTGTATTTCTGTAGTAGCAGCAACAATGTATACTACACACTTTGCAATATACAGTCGGACCTGCCAGTAGCGACCTCGGTTATAGCGTCAACCCACTTATAGCATCATGTTTGGTGCGGTCCGGCAACACTTTGATGCTATAAGCGGATTCGCTTGTAGCATCAACCTGCTTATAGCGTCAATTTAAGCCCGGTCCCTTGATTGATGCTACAAGCGGGTCCGACTGTATATCAAATGATCAAGTTTTACTTGAAATTCGTGTTGTCTAGAAGGAAATATTCCTCGGAAAGATGCAACCGGTACTGTAAAATTCTGAAATCTTCTCAGCAAACTTTCTTTTAATTTGTGAATAACAAACAATCATTTTTAACAATTTTTAAACATTTTAAATTTTGAATTCCTATTACATATGTTTTCGAATCCCGAGCAAAGCTGAGTTAATTAGCTAGTAATGCTATAAAAGGAAGGATTTAACTTTTATTACTGGGCTGAAGTTTTTTGCATTAGCCACATAAAATATTATTTGTATATAGAATAAGGTCAGAGGAAGCACAGTGGAAACTCGATCATCCGGTCTTTATGGTGATATAATAATACAGATATTTGAAAATCTGGATAATTAATTAATATATATATATATTGATTTGATTACAATGATAAAATTTTTGATTTTTCTATTTTCATGTTTATTTTCCTTTAATATACAGAGTAAATTGGGGAAATTTGAAGTAATTGAGTAGTCAGATAATTAAGCATTACAAAGAAATTGCAAGATAATAAGGCAAAATATCAAGTTTCTATTAGATCATTAAGTACAAAGTCAAGAGTGTCAAATCATTTAGCATGGAAAAAGTTGACCTTTTATCATGGGACCATCAACATTTTGTATGAAACTTCTAAACAATAGATAATAATTAGTGAAAAAATTCATGCTTAATTGGATAATTAAACTAATCCTTTGTGGAAAATAACCTTCAACATTCAACCTCTCATTCTGTTAATCCTGAAAATAGAAAAAAACATCCTTTACATATAAAATCATACAAGTAAACAACAGTAAACATCCATTTCTTCTTCCCTTGACACACTTATGTCTATCCCACCACAAATATAATGAAAAACAGTTATATTATAATTTTGAGTACATAATAGAAAGTATAGAGATTCAGAAATAAAAATGATCCTGAAATTGCTATCAATAATTATAAAAAAAGCATTCTGAGGTTTGGTAGTTAAAGGCTCAGATTCAGCCATTTTCAACTTTGAATGGAAAAAACAGACAATTAGAGTTAACTAATGTTGTGTTTGAAGCCACTTTTTCTTTCAATTCACTTCCTGTAATTGAAGAACAGCTTTGTTTTTTAAAGATTGAAATGATTTTGCCTTCAATTGACAAAACATTGAACTGAAAGGTTATGGAGAGAGAAACTCGTACACAAAAATTTTCCATGATTTCTGATTGGTCAAATAACAAACTTTGCATGTAAACACCATTGAAAAAAATCTCTGAAAATGATAATTTCCTGAGTTTGTGCATTCAACATATATCCTACAATAACAACCGCAAAGCTAAACAGGTAACTTATTTACACAACAACGAAAGGATGAGCCATTCATATATTCGTGTTGAAGAGAAAATCTGTCAATCAATTTGGATGTCCGGTTTAGCTCATGGTTGTTTACAACTAACTGGTGAAAGTTGAGTCAATAATCTGTGGTTCTTCATGCACAGCTTTATGTTTCTACTCATTTTGTTGTTAGAGCTAAGTTGTGAGTTCTTTGTTTTTAAGTGAAATTTTCATCCTGATTTGGAAGTTTCAGTTTTAGAAGGACTGGAAAGAGAGAAAAGAAGTGTGTACCAATTTTCTAGGATGGTTAGGCTGTTAACACGCAGGAATCCTATGGATTATGATAACTACGGGAATTGGTGTGGATTGGGAGGTAAAGGCGAGCCGGTTGATGGAATTGACAGGTTAGTTTTTTTTGCTCTGCTAAAAATATCCCAAGGTTATTTACAGTTTTTTGGCTGATCTAGAAATTTTTTTCAAAAAATCTGTTGAAAATTTGTAGAATATTTATATTTATGAAATTAAATTGTAGAAAATCTGTTGATTTTGAAGTAAAACCGTACAAAATCTACAGATTTTGAAGTAAAACTGTAGAAAATCTATAGATTTTGAAGTAAAACTGTAGAAAATCTATAGATTTTGAAGTAAAACTGTAGAAAATCTGTGGTTTAAGGTTCTAATGATAACGTCAATAGATGTTGCAGATCCCATGATGGATGTTATGGTACTCACGATAGCTATAAGGAATGCCAAGGGGTTCTGTTTAACCTTCGAGCATATGTTAGGCGTTACAGGTGGTCTTATAATCGACGACGAAGGGTAATTCTATGTAGTAAGTTTATCAAGTTGGTATTGTCCTTATTGAAGTGATTTATGGTTTTAATGTCATTTTAAGGTAGGAGAAATAAGAGATGTCAACAGATTTTATGTACCTGTGATAGAGATGCAGCCCGATGTTTTGCTCGGAATGTGTATAATAGTGAAAATAAAAATACATTGGGTTGAATTTGAAAGTAGTAGCAAAATAATATGCAATATAAAAACACTTTGTTGTGTTATCTGCATATAATTATGAACAACTCTTGGAACAAGTTTTGCAAACCTACTACTACTTTTCTTCTGTTGCTAACTGTAACATTCTGCAATTACTGCAATGCTATTATATTCATAACAAACTAATTTGTATAAAGAACTACTGTGTAGTAGTTTGGTGGTGGCAAGAGGCTTTAATAGGTGGTTGGGCTAGGCCTCTGGCAGGCCTATTCAGGGTGAAGAGAAAGCCTTCAAGTCCAAGAGAGAAAGAAGAGGTTTTTATTCTTGACTGTTATAAAACTATACCAATTATTCTTAAAAATTTCTTCAAAAGTGACTCACACTAAAAGGCCTAGAAAGTATGTCTAGAATGCTTAAACTAATAACAATAGAAGCAAAATTAATAAATAATAAATAATAATAATAGGCAAAACTGCCTATAGAGGCTGCAAGAGCTACTGCTATTAGCATTACTGATTGCATTACTACAGTAGCATAATTAAAAATTGCAACATCTATTTAATCACCAGTCAAATAATTTGTCAAGGTAAGTTTTAAAATGACTATGTTTACATTAAATTATGTAATGTACAATAATTACAGAATATAATGAGTTAATTTAGATCAATTTTTGTACAGGACATAAAAACTGCTTGCAGCACAGTTTCTTCACAAGAAAATGATTTCTCTTCAAAGTGTCTTGGCTCTTTTTGGAGGATTTGTGCTGCACTTAACATTAGGTGCTGCATACACTTTTGGTTAATATTTTTAATCTTAAAATTGATTTTAGTTATAAAGTCAGTTTTTTCTTTGGTAGGAAATATATGTCCATACATTATCTCCTATTTTTATATTTATGGCATAGAATCTGATATCACTGCTAATGATGCAATCTGGGTTCTCTCGGCTACTGCTGTTGGACAAGGGATTTCTATGAGCATTGGAGGACTTGTTCACAATTATTTAGGACCTAGGATCACAACATTTATTGGAAGTTTCTTTGCAAGGTATATTTTTGTTGATGTTATAATAGGTATGGGAAATATAGTTTAGAAATTCTTTTAGTGCAGGAGTTGCAGTTTCTTATTACACTATTAAGCTTTCTTTGGTATCATTGGCTTTGACTTATGGCTTTGTTTTTGGTGTGGGTGTTGGATTGGCTTATACAAGTCCAATGACTGCTGGAATGAAAGTGAGTTTGTTAATTTCATTGAAGAAGAGATTGTAAAGTAATGAATTGTATAGTGGTTTCCAAATAACAAAGGACTTGTTAATGGTATAATAGTTGGAGGATTTGCTGCTGGAACTGCTATTTTTACACAAGTGCAGACTAAATATCTTAATCCAAATAATAGTGGGATTAACAAACAGGGGTAAGCCAAAACTTCTTATACTCAGACAACATTCTTATATTATACATTATGTATTAGAATTGAACTCTTTTGATTTCTATGAATGATGCCTCATTTTGTATACCATTTTGATGATATTTGAAATTAACATGAGTCATTTTTTGTACCATCTTGCTATCAGTTAAAATATCAAAAAATAAAATGGTATTTAGATGTTATTTATATGTGAAATAAAAATAACATGTAAATATAATTATTAGGATACAAAATATTATAATATCTGAGTGCTGTCAGGGTAAGACATGATGTTACAATGTGCATTAATGAGGATGTTTTTTTAAAAGATACTTTACTGATCAACAAGTTATCAACAATGTACCTAGTCTATTTTTATTACTGGGAGGAATCTATGCAACATTACAGTTGATTGGATGCTCAATGTTAACTCTTCCAGAGAAAAGTAAAGAGGAAGTTACAGATATAACAAGTACTACAGATAAAGCAAGTACTATAGATAGAACAAGTTCTACAGATGTTGTTTTTAGTTCCGGAAGCGAAGAAAAGGTTTGCCTTTACTCTGGGTTGTTATTATTCAAGATTAATATTTGATTTTTAGGTTATAAAAAGTGACTCATCATCAAGGATAATTTCTAAAAGTGAGATCACACCTAGTCGGTCTTTTACTCCAAATCAGATGGTCCATTGTCATCAATTTTACATTTTGTGGTTCACTCTTTTTTTCAATATCCAAAGTTTTAGCTACATAATATCCATGATGAAAGTACTTTATTTTTTTTATTAGTTCTTATCTGTTAAATTGTTTATATTTTGATTCTTTAGAGTTATGGACAAATTTTTATTAAAGATGACCAATTCCTTACTATGATTTGTTCCATATCAGCTGTATGTAGTGCTTTCGGTCGAATTATTTGGGGTTTATTTATTGACAGATTTAACTACAAAGTAAAATTAACTTTACATCAACTAGTGAGATAGCATTTACTAAAATGATATCTAATCAATGTTGACATAACATTAAGTTAGTTGATTTGAGATTTTTAAATATTTTTCAGATTTGCATGTTTGCTTTGACAATTGGTCTGTGTATTTTTCTGTCCACATTGCCTTTGACTCCATCTGGTGGGAAATTTATGTATCCACTATGGATTTGGTTCATTTTCTTTATGTTGTCTGGAAACTTTACACTTTTCCCAACTTGTACAACTCAACTATTTGGAATTGAACATGCAGGCATTAATTATGGATTAATTTTCTCCAGCACGGTTAGTTATTTTAGATAATTAGTAAATTATTTTAATTGTTCTTACAATTTCATCATTTATTCCATTATATAAATAGATTTTTGCTGCTCCTTTGGCTGCTATTTTAACTCAGAATTTGTCACCATTAATTGGTGAGAATGGAGTTATTGGAATATTTGCTGGATTCACAGTCATTAGTAAATAATAATTTTCTGGGAATGCCAAGTTTTCTATGCTTTATATGTTTTATATATTTTGCAGGTTTTTTGCTTACATTATTTTTTAAGGAATTAAAACATTGCAACTAATTATTAATTTTATGGAATAATTGCTGGAAAAAGAAAGAAGATAAATTAACATTTAAAATTTTTATTAAAATCTAGCATTGTTCTATTGCTAGACACAATTCACTCAATTTGTTGAAAAAAAAATCTCAATTTTTTTAAAAAAATCGAAATTTGGCAAACAGATGGTTAGATAACAATACACAGGTGCAAGCAATTACCAGAAAGAATTTTAATAATTAGCTCGTGGGATTCAACCAATTCTGAAATAAGAAATCATTCAGGTCACTTCTGCACAAAAATTTCATGATACTCATAAAAATTATATTTGGGTTTTTTTTACGCTTTTTTAACATGTATGTTTGATTCACAAAATTTTTATTTTTGTTGACTAAGCTTTTCGACAACTCTCGTTGTCATCATCAGGTCTCGAAAACGACGTAAAAAAAACCCAAATAAAAATTATCACCTGGTGTATGTGTACAAACCGTAAAATAAAAATTATAAAAATCCATTTATAATAGTTTTTAATAAATAATAGAGAGTTATTAGAGAGTTTGCAGAGAATGGAACTTATGTTTTATAATTTATAAATTCCATGCTAATTATAAAACTAACTTATAATTAACATGGAATTTATAAGTTATAAGTCATAAGTATTGTTCTCCACAAACTCTATCTGAGAACAAGACTTATGTTTTATAATTTATAAATTCCACATTAATTATAAATCTAACTTATGTTTAACATGGAATTTATAAC
Organism: Stenotaenia linearis; assembly: GCA_034700445.1. Taxonomy (NCBI): domain Eukaryota; kingdom Metazoa; phylum Arthropoda; class Chilopoda; order Geophilomorpha; family Geophilidae; genus Stenotaenia; species Stenotaenia linearis. The sequence goes on along the minus strand of JAQIXT010001133.1, from coordinate 9,618 downwards.
TTATAAGTTTTATTATTCAAAACTTATCACGTGACCTGCATACAGCTGGTCAAATTACATAACATTAAATCAGAATATAAAGCAGAGTCCAGAGTACAAGCTACAAAATTTTATATTTCGCCGATAACTTATCACCGATAGCTCCGCGAAACGTTGAATTTTAAATTTAAATCAGAGGAAATGGGAGAAAATGATTTCAAATGAAATTGACGTCAACCAACAACAAACCCATTCAACCTTAGCTTCAAGTGTACATTGCATTGATCCAGCTGTTATTCCAACCAAGAAGTTTTAATGGGTATAATATTGCAAGACCTATCATCAACTGAAGGAATTATGGGAGAATGATATTTTGAAGGCAATTTGTTACGGAAGGAACTTAACTATCCATTATCCACTAATTTATCCAAATTTTCTACAAAAACAATCTTAAAATTATTTCAAAAGACAAACATGATTTCTCTTCGAAGTTTCATGAATCTTTTTGGAGGATTCCTTCTACATTTAACTCTAGGCACTGGATACACATTTGGTAAATATTTTTCACTTTTTAAACAGGATATTCTTGTGTGATAGTATAAATAATTTATTTTTATAAACAGGAAACATGTCTCCTTACATAATATCATATTTTCATTCTTTTGGAGAAAAACCAAATATAGCTGCAAATGATGCAATGTGGGTTCTTTCCATTGCAACTGCAGCACAAGGATTGTTTATGAGTCTTGGTGGTGTTATTGATAATTATGTTGGACCCAGGATTACAGCTTATATAGGAAGTTTGTTGGCAAGGTATAATTGATGATGGAATTAAATGTTTTGTAATTAATTTTTTTTGTATTTTTTTTTTAGTTTTGGTGTTGCTGTTTCATATTTTACTATAAAGACTAATTTGCCTATATTTGCTATTACTTATGGTTTTATATTTGGTATGGGGATTGGGTTGGCATATACAAGCCCTTTGTCTGCTGGAATGAAGGTTGGTATTGTTGTTTGTTGATTTTATTGAAGGAGAGTGTAAAATTAAAAATTTTAATTTTTGTCCAGTGGTATCCAAATAGCAAAGGACTTGTTAATGGGATTATAGTTGGAGGGTTTGGTTCTGGTGCTTCAATTTTCACACTTGTACAAACCAGATATCTTAATCCAGATAATAGTAGGGTTGATGAACATGGGTAAGATGAATTTTTTGATTTTTTGCAGTTTTTGTTCTTTAAAAGATGAATTTATTATTTTTGAAGGTATTTTACTGATCCTCATGTGATCAACCATGTTCCAAGCATTTTTCTATTGTTGGGAGGAATTTATGGTACATTACAGTTAATTGGTTGTTCAATGTTAACACTTCCAGAAGAAATTAAAGAGGAAGAGCCAATCGTGGATACAAATAATGAAGCGAGTGTTGATTCGAATTATGGAAGCGTTGAGAAAGTTTGTTATTTTTGTGAATTTTTAACTGAAAGTGAAAATAACTCACTTTTCAATTTCTAGATTATGAAGTATGATTTTGAGTTGTCAAAAGTGTCAGAAGAAATAATTGTGAAAGATGATATTGTGTTATATCAGTCTTTCACGCCAAAACAGATATTACGTTACCGTCAATTTTATATTTTGTGGTTTACTTTTTTCTTCAACACCCAAATCATTGCTTACATGATGTCCATGTATAAAGTATTTAATTATTTTGATATAGAGTACCTAAAAAGTGTGTTTACAATCAAATATATCCTTGAAAATGACCTTCAAGGTCAAATTAGATACAAAAATTGGATATTGCTCTAAAGTTCTGATAAATCATTATACCTCATCTTTCAGACACTGTCTGGAAAGTATTCAATTGTAAACAAACTTATATTTACTTTATATATACTTTACCCTATATTTTTGTTATTCTATTCTACATTATCATTACCTAGAGTTATGGTCAAACATTTATCAAAGATGACCAGTTCCTGGCAACAGTTGGCTCAATAGCAGCACTGTGTAACGCTAGCGGTCGAATTGTCTGGGGTTTACTTATTGACAGATCTAATTACAAAGTAATTATAAAGCAAAATCAAATTGGAAACTACTTAATTAATCTTTATGGATTTTATTCAGGTTTGCATGTTGGTCTTAACAGCTGGTCTGTGTTTTTTTATGTCAACATTGCCTTTAACACCATCTGGTGGGAAATTTATGTTTGCAGTTTGGATTTGGTTGATTTTCTTTGTTTTCTCAGGGACATTTACTCTATTTCCTACTTGTACAACTCAAACATTTGGAATTGCTCATGCTGGAATTAATTACGGGTTGGTTTTTTCTAGCACGGTTGGTTTACTTTTTGTTCTCAATGTTGCATATTGATTTTATTGTTGTTTATGTTTGTGCAGGTTATTTCTGGGCCATTGGCAGCTATTATAACTCAGAATTTCACTACGTTGATCGGTGCAAATGGAGTTATTTGGATATTTGCTGGATTTGCAATTTTCAGTAAATATTTAATGGAATTTTTTTTTTAAATTCTAAAAATGTTTTTTATTTTTAGGCTTTCTACTTACATTGTTTTTTAAGGAATTACAACACTGTAATTAAAAAGTATTTATGTTATTAAAACATTTTTACAAAATTTTTAATTTTTATTTCATCATACATTCCCATTAAAATTTGAATTTGTGTAAACTACATCACTTTAGTTGCAGCTGTTTCATCAATTAATAAGTGTCCTGACTCTGCTTTATTCAACCATCAATGCCAGGTTAAACTTGCTAACTTGCATAAAGTTTTGGCCAAAGGGTTTGGCCAGAAAGAAAGAGACAAGAGTTGTGATCAAATAAAACAGGTTTTTTACTCACACTGGTGGTAAAGAGAAGTAAAAGGGCGATATTTGATGCTGAGTCAAATATCTTACAGTTTTGTAGGTTAATATTACCAAAATTGATGTGTTTTGAGTTGTTTGTTGTCTCCTGGATGTTGTCTAGGGGTGTTAGGCTTGCTTGTTGTTTCCCAATCGATGGCGAGAGGCTTGGGGCTCGGTCTCTCACGATCACACTGCGTGGCGTGGCTTAGGTGCTGTTGCGAGGCGTCCACACACGGCCGACGAAATAGTTAAATCTCGGAGTCTTAGGTGTGTGGCAAAGGGTCTATCCTCACCCAAATGTGGGGTGAGGCCACTGGCCAGACAAAGAGAAAATGTCCCTCTGCATGCAAATGACATGCAGCAAGACTCTAAAGAGGGGTCCCTCTGCACAACTGTGTGTGCAGCAAAACAGGTATCTCGGGGCCTAACAGAAAAGGGAGTAACTCAACCTGATGTGAAAGGTCCAAAGACTAGTAGTTCCAATGTTCAAAAGTAGCAATTCCTGCTGGGGCAAGATCTGCTCTTGCTTTTATACCCTTGTAGTGGATACAGGGGACCAGCTTGCTCACTATTGGTCACTTCTCTCAGCAAGAATGATTGGTTCTCTTTAGTTTCTCAGTGATGCCAGGATTAGTGCAATCCTGGCTATCTCTCTGGCTGGTTTAGGGGAGGAGCTTGCTGAAAGCTCAGTCATCCTGCACCTGGCTAATCCCTAAATTACCCATGATTCACTATGCATGAATCAAGTGAGCAATGTGGGGAAGTCATGTTCTTGCCACAATGTTTAAATTACACTCAGCATGTAATTTAAACAACTACTTTGATAGAATGAAGCGATACATTTCATTACTACATTGTTTTATGCGTTCTGCACACATAAAACATCAAAACATCAAGCGCTAACCATAAACAAGCAAAATTACAGTCAAAGTGTAATTTTGCAACTTTGCAACTTAAAATGAAGCTCGGCGCTTCATTTTGAAACGATTTAGACACTAAGCGTGTCTAAATCACACTAAATCACAAAACAAACACAACATCACACAATACACGCAAAGTGTGTTGTGCCACAAGAGTTCAAAGTTGAAAATTGTCTCTATTGTCCCCGTTTTATGGTAATTCTCATATAATGCAATAGTTTTTTTTTTTAAATTTACCCTAATATGTATCAGTAGAAAATTGCAGGTTTTATGCATGGAAAATCCTGCTATTATATTAGATGAAAAATTGCATCCAATATTTTCATTCTTTTGTAAATTTCCTGCTTTTGCTAGTCATTATGCACAAAATATTAAGTTTCTGATAATCCTAAAAATTAATTGGAGTATTTTTTTAACTTTTGGAATTTAACACAGTTTCACACTACACTAGATTTTATAGCAATCTAATGATCGTGTTATATAAAGGTTATCTGTATTAAAGTCACAGGGGATCCACCATTTTGGATTTTCATTCTCTTATGAAATGTTAAATTACGTAACTTAAAAACGTCCAAAAAAATAATTGCAAAATTAGAAACAAAAATTTTAAACTTTCAAATTTGTATGTGAAAGAATGTAAATCCAAAATGGTGGATTTCCCATTCCACATTAACATTGTTTCTCTAGATTTATGGAGAAACATTTATCAAAGATGATCAATTTCATGCTTTAGTCGATTTGACTTCATTCATTTGGAATATTATTGGAGGTATTGCATGGGGTTTATTTATTGATAGATTTCAATATAAAGTAATATAAATTTCTAGAATAATTTTACAATATTCTACGGAGTATCGATATTTTTTTCAAAATCTAAAATCTTAACATTTTTAGGTTTACTATTACATTATTTTTTAAAGAATTACAAAATATTAATTTAAAAAAAAAATTTTAAATGATTTATTTATTTCTTATTTTAAATTTGAAAAAAAAAAACATATTGTCCAGATGTGACATTGATTACGTCATGCAGTATTGTAAACAATTCCTAGGAGTTTGCGTGATATGTGGAAGTAGGATATCAGCCGAAAAAAGTTAAAATGGTAAATTATAATAGATAATGAATTAATGAGATCACTCATAACTTCAAGTGAAATATAAAAAATGAGAACATCAATACCAAATTCAAACATTTTATGTTTGCATCAAAGCAGTTTATGGTGATTTGCAGCTGTTTCTTCAACCAGGAAATTTAATAGGCTTTAGTAGGTTAGTATGGTTGAAGCTTAATATTTAATTTACTATTTCCATTAATTAATTTTGATATTTTAAAGTATTGGTTTCTTCATCACTCAAAGATGATTTCTATCCGAGGTGTCATTGTTCTTATTGGAGGTTTTTTCATTCATTTTACACTTGGCAATGAATATACATTTGGTAAAAACATAATTGTTTTATTTTGTTGTTTTTATATTTTGGTTTATTTCCAGGAAATATAAGTTCTTATATTATTTCATATATCCATGCTTTTGGAGAAAATTCAAATATAGCTGCAAGTGATGCAATTTGGGTTTTCTCAGTTGCAGTTGCAATTCAAGGGATTTCTATGAGCTTTGGAGGTCTTATTGATAATTATTTAGGTCCCAGAACTACATCATTTATAGGAAGCTTTCTAGCAAGGTATTACATAAAATATTACTTAAGATGACATTTAAACTAAATAGTTTGCTGATTGTAAAGAGGGATAATTATGTTTGCATTCTAATTTGATGTAATTTAAAGTATAAGATGTGTCTAGATCAAGACTTTTGTCAGAATGAGGTTAAATTGATTTTCTTATCTTAAAAGCTTAAACTAGTTTTGATATATGGGTTAGTGAATTATCTTGTTGATGAACTCTTTGCCTCTGACATTCTTAGAAATTATCAAATATCAGTCAAAGTTATTTCTAATAAACTCTAAAGTTTAATACTATTTTGGAACTTAGCCAAAGATTAAAGTAATATGTTAACAATACTGCAAGAAAAGATATAAAAAGTATAAAAGGGTGTGAATGAAGACATTCTTATACATGATATCTTCATTCACATTCATTTGGCTTATTTTAAAGGTGGATTAATGGAATTTTCAATGGATGTTTTTATTGATGTCCTGGTTTATCTGAAATTTGCAAAATAAACTAATAACCTGTCAAACTGTTTAGATAAAATGTCTTTTGTAATCACATTTCATTATAAGTTTAATGTAAATATTTGTTTTTATAACATTTTACTACAGCTTTGGAGTTATTATGTCATACTTCAGTATTAAGTCTTCTTTGCCATTATTGGTTTTAACTTATGGCTTTGTTCTTGGTTTGGGTCTTGGAATTGGTTTTTCAAGTCCATTGACTGCAGGAATGAAGGTCAGTTCTGATAATTAGCTTTTTCTAGTAAATAAACTAAAAAATAAAAAATTGCAGTGGTTTCCAAATAACAAAGGACTTGTTAATGGTATAATAGTTGCAGGATCCAGTTCTGGAGCTGCAGTTTTTAATCTTATTCAAACAAATTATCTCAATCCAAATAATAGCAAAACTAATGAACAAGGGTAAATAGTAAATTTTTTTCCTTATTAATAATTACATGACATCTTTTTAGATACTTTACTGATTTAAATGTAATCAACAAAGTACCAAGTTTATTTCTATTACTGGGAGGAATTTTCATCACACTGCAATTTTTTAGTTGTATGATGTTAACAGTTCCAGACAATCTTAAAAAGAAAAAGAAATTAAGTGAAGAATGTAGCGATGAAAGTAGCGAAGAATCTGATTATGGAAGCATTGAAAGGGTTTGATTTAACTATTATAAATTTATACTATAAATTTATTATAAATTTCTTTTACTAATTAGATCAACAAAAGTGAATTTAAATCATTTTCATTAACATCAGAGATGAATCCAAAAGATGAAATTGCATTATGTAAATCTTATACACCAAAACAGATGTTGCATCATCCTCAGTTTTACATTTTGTGGTTTACTTTTTTTTCCAACTTTCTAACCCTTACTTTTCTGACACCAATGTACAAAGTATATATGTATTTATTATTTCATTAATATTCTTAATCTAAGCAAATTTTTCTAGAGTTATGGACAAATGTTTATTAAAGATGACCAATTTCTAGCTGTAATTGGTTCAATTGCAGGAGTTTTAAATGGAGCTGGAAAAGTTATATGGGGTTTATTAATTGATAGATATAACTATAAAGTAAGAGGGAAATTATTTTTAATTTTATGATTTTTATAATGTTTTATTCATTTACTTGTAGGTTTGCATGCTAGGCTTAACAGCTGGTGCATTTAGTTTAGTGTCAACTATACCATTAACTCAGTTTGGTGGTAAATTTATGTTTGCCACTTGGATATTACTGATTTTCTTTATTACATCAGGAAATCCAACTCTTATTCCTACTTGTACAACTCAAACATTTGGGATTGCATATGCTGGCATTAATTTTGGTTTAATTTACTCTGGCACGGTTTGTTTAATTTTATATTTTCTGTTTTTAATTATATTTTATTATTATATTTTATTATTTGATAGAGTTTTGCTGCTATTTTAGCAGCTATTTTAACCCAGAATTTGACTACTGTGATTGGTATTGATGGAACAGTTGTGATGTTTAGTGGATTTTTATTTATTGGTAATTATAAAGTATCAGTGTTTTCAATATCTAATTCTTTTCTCACATTTTATAGGTTTTTTACTTACATTGTTTTTTAAGGAAATTAAAGTGTGATTTAAATGTTTTTAAATATGTTTTTTAAATAAATTATGTTTAAAATGTTTTTGTTATTTAAAAAATCACTGCTTTTTGAAGATTTATTAACTTTTAATTTTGGTGCCATTCACATGTGTTTGGTACCAATTAAATGTAGACTCTGTTTATTTCAGTGTTTTTCAGAATAGCTAGTTTTATTTTCCAAGAACTTGTGTTTAGGTGAGTTACATGTTCTGAGAGTTGGATTTTTCAGAGATTTCTAACACTACATTTTACTTTTCTAGTACTAATTACTCAATTTTCAATTGAATCAATTTGATGTTAGTATATTTATACTTGTCAGCCTCAACCATGTATCAGTTCAGCATCAAAATAACAAACCACAACACTGTAGAAAATGGCATCATATCGAGGCATCATCGCTCTTGCAGGAGGATTTCTTATATATTTCTCATTTGGCAATTCATACACATATGGTATTGATTTTTCATTTTAAAAATACAATAGGGTTTAATTTACCTTTGTTATCAATAGGAAATATCAATTCCTACATTACCTCTTACATACATATTTATGGAGAAAACTCAAATATACAAACAAGTGATGCAATTTGGATTTTCTCAATTGCAGTTGCAATTCAAGGGATTTTTGCTACCTTTGGAGGTCTTATTGATAACTATTTAGGACCTAGGATTACTTCATTTATAGGAAGCATACTAGCAAGGTAAAATGTGGATATAAGCATATTATTTTTTACTATACAGTGTTTTTTTTACTAGTTTTGGAGTTTTTATGTCATATTTTACCATTAAGATTTCATTGCCATTATTGGCTGTAACATATGGATTGGTATATGGTATTGGTATTGGAGTTGCTTATTCAAGTCCATTGACTGCTAGTATGATGGTCAGTACTATTACATTGTATTTTATAGAAGTATGAGTAATAAAATAACAAATTGCAGTGGTTTCCAAATAACAAAGGACTTGCAAATGGTATAATAACTGGAGGATTTAGTTGTGGATCAGCTGTTTTTAATCTAATACAAACTAGTTATCTTAATCCAAATAACAGCAAGACTAATGGAGAAGGGTAAAATATTATACATATTTTTTTTATATTAGTGATCAAATTTTTTATAGATATTTTACTGACCAAGATGTAATAAACAAAGTACCAAGCATGTTTCTATTACTAGGAGGAATTTTCACAATACTTCAGATTTTTGGTTGTTCAGTATTATCAATTCCAGAAGATACTAATCAAAGTAAAGAAAGTAATTCAGATTTTGGAGCTATTGAAAAGGTTTGTTTTTCTTTTATTGTCAGTGAAACTAAAAATTATTTATTTTTCAACATAGTGTATAAAGCACGATATAAACTCAAATGAAATTACATTGCATCAATCATATACCCCAAAACAGATGTTACATTATTCTCAATTTTACATTTTGTGGTTTTCTTCAATTTTCAATGATTTAATACTCAGTTTTCTGGTACCAATGTATAAAGTAGCTAATTTATTAATCCAATCCTTATACTTAATCATGAGTGTTATTTCTCCAGAGTTATGGAGAAGTATTTATAAAAGATGACCAATTCCTAGCAGCTGTCGGTTCAACTTCAGCTTTGTGGAATGTTGGTGGCATAATTGTATGGGGTTTACTCATTGACAAATTTAGCTACAAAGTAAATAAGTTTAATTACAAATTGCTTTTACTATTCTAATTATATATTTCTTAGGTTTGCATGTTAGGGTTAACAAGTTCAACATTTTTTTTCATGGCAACATTGCCTTTCACTCATTTTGGTGGTAAATTTATGTTTGCAGTTTGGGAGGGACTGATTTCCTTTACATCATCAGGAAATTCAAATTTGTTTCCTACTTGTGTAGCTGAAACATTTGGAATTGCTTATGCTGGGATTAATTACGGGTTAATTTTATCTAGCACGGTTTGTTTTGTTTTTGGTTATAGTGATTTATTTTGTTAATTTTTTGAATTGTGTGTTTAGATTATGTCTTCTCTATTGGCAGCAGCTTTAACTCAGAATTTGACACTATTGATTGGTGCCAATGGAATTGTTGTGATGTTT